>JAXCGZ010009874.1:0-22500 GCA_037179515.1 Halocaridina rubra
CGGGAAAGAGCCCAAAGCTCGTATCTTCCCGTCTCCTGATCGCTTCCATTTTTAGACTTAGTGATACTTATCATGCCTGTCCTTAAAACTATGGATTGAGATAGCATTAACTACCTCCTCGCTTAGCGAATTCCAATTATCAACTACTCTTACACTGAAAAAGTATTTCCTTACATCCTGCAAACAAGTTTTCTTACGAAGCTTCAAACTATGACCTCTAGTTCTAGAGCCAGCCATATCGAAATATCGATCCCTATCCACTCTATCAT
This sequence comes from Halocaridina rubra, assembly GCA_037179515.1. Classification (NCBI taxonomy): domain Eukaryota; kingdom Metazoa; phylum Arthropoda; class Malacostraca; order Decapoda; family Atyidae; genus Halocaridina; species Halocaridina rubra. Next base: position 270 of record JAXCGZ010009874.1, read on the forward strand.
AACCATGAAGGAATTTAAAGACTGTCACCATATCCCCCCTTACTCTTCTAGCTTCGAGTGATGGCAAGTCTAATTCCCTCAGCCTCTCATCATAACCGAGATTGCGTATTTCTGGCACCAGTTTCGTGGCATGTCTTTGAACTTTTTCAAGCTTAGCTATGTGCTTTTTCAAGTGCGGATTCCAAAAGGGGGCTGCATATTCGAGTTTTGGCCTCACATAGGTTACATAAATATTTCTGAACATTTCCTTGTCCATGTGCCTGAAGGCTACCCTTACATTTGATAAGAATGCATATGCTGCCCTTACTATGCCATTTATATGTATTTCTGGAGACAAATCTGCCAGTATGTTTACTCCTAGATCTCTCTCATTTTCTGTCTCTTGAAGTTGTACTCCAGCCACCGAGTAGTCAAGCTTGGGCCTTCTTGCACTTGTACCCATTCTCATTACCTTGCATTTTGAGGTATTGAATTTCATTAGCCACTTTTCTGACCACTCATGCAGATTATTTAGATCCTCCTGAAGTTCTCTACCATTGTTCTCGTTTTTTACTTTCTTCACAATCTTTGCATCATCTGCAAACATATTCATGAATGAATTTACAGACTCTGGTAGGTCATTTACATATACAAGGAACAAAAGTGGCCCTAAAACTGAACCCTGTGGAACTCCACTACTAACTCTTCTCCATTCAGACACTGAGTGTCTTACTCTAACCCTCTGTTCCCTTCCTTCTAAGTAAGTTTTTATCCATTCCAAGACATTTCCACCTATTCTAGCCATTGATTGCAGCTTCCTAATAAGTCTCCCATGTGGAACAGTGTCAAACGCTTTCTGGAAGTCTAAGAATATGCAATCTGCCCAGCCCTCTCTTTCCTGTAAGATTTGGCTTACCTCATCATAAAATTCTAATAAGTTTGTTACTGTTGATCTTCCTTCTCTGAAGCCATGTTGCCTCACTGACAAAAAGTTGAAGGATTCCAAGTGAAGAGAGATATGTTTCCTTAGTAGTTTCTCCATAAGTTTGCAAACTATGCTGGTCAAGGAAACTGGTCTATAGTTCAGAGCCGTATCCCTCCTTCCCTTTTTGAAGATAGGTATCACATTTGCTTGTTTCCAGCATCTTGGAATCTCCCCCGACTCCAGTGACTCCTTAAATATGATACTTAGTGCCACTGATATTGTGTTTGCGCATTTTTTAAGCACATGAGGGGATATATCATCAGGACCTGTAGCTTTATGAACATCTAAATCCATCAGCGCTTTGCATACCTCTGTGGCTGTAAGGTTGATGTTCTCTAATACCGGCCCTTGAGCTTCTATCACTGCAATCTGAGGGGGTGGGGTATTCTCTACTGTAAATACTGACTGAAACTCCTTGTTCAATTCTTTGCAGATCTGTGTGTGTGTGTGTGTGTGTGTGTGTGTGTGTGTGTGTGTGTGTGTGTGTGTGATTACCTAATTGTGATTACCTAATTGTGTTTACGGGAAAGAGCCCAATGCTCGTATCTTCCCGTCTCCTGATCGCTTCCATTTTTAGACTTAGTGATACTTATCATACCTGTCCTTAAAACTATGGATTGAGATAGCATTAACTACCTCCTCGCTTAGCGAATTCCAATTATCAACTACTCTTACACTGAAAAAGTATTTCCTTACATCCTGCAAACAAGTTTTCTTACGAAGCTTCAAACTATGACCTCTAGTTCTAGAGCCAGCCATATCGAAATATCGATCCCTATCCACTCTATCATAACCATGAAGGAATTTAAAGACTGTCACCATATCCCCCCTTACTCTTCTAGCTTCGAGTGATGGCAAGTCTAATTCCCTCAGCCTCTCATTATAACCGAGATTGCGTATTTCTGGCACCAGTTTCGTGGCATGTCTTTGAACTTTTTCAAGCTTAGCTATGTGCTTTTTCAAGTGCGGATTCCAAAAGGGGGCTGCATATTCGAGTTTTGGCCTCACATAGGTTACATAAATATTTCTGAACATTTCCTTGTCCATGTGCCTGAGGGCTACCCTTACATTTGATAAGAATGCATATGCTGCCCTTACTACGCCATTTATATGTATTTCTGGAGACAAATCTGCCAGTATGTTTACTCCTAGATCTCTCTCATTTTCTGTCTCTTGAAGTTGTACTCCAGCCACCGAGTGTGTGTGTGTGTGTGTGTGTGTGTGTGCACTCACCTGTTTTAGCCCCATTATAAGTGAGTGAATGCGACTGAGTGTGTGATAATGAAACTGAGCTTATATGTGTAGGCAAGACTGAACTTAACTTGTGTTCACACCTTATTGCTTTAATGTGAAAACGCACTACTCGTGTTTACGTGTGCGTGCGTGCGTGCGCATACAAAAAATTGATAACTGTAGCTGTCTTAAAAATAATGTGCACTCTTCACAGTGTGCGCATATATATATATATATATATATATATATATATATATATATATATATATATATATATATATATATATATATATATATATATGAAACTGCGTGTGAGTTAGAGTATGTGAATAAGTTTATACTCATCTATTTATTTTAAGTATTAATAGCACATTCGAAATTCCCTATATATAAATACACCAAATTAATCTATTCTTTATAGAGTATAGCTATGCTGATAATTATGGAATGCTCTTACGAGTGACATGGAATACTTATTCGTCATGCCTAGTAATGTGTATGTACATAATTTCATGTGTCTGTCTATGTGCATGGATGCCATCCAACTTGCTTTTTTGGGACATACTTGAAAGAGTAAAGTAGGCTTACGTTACTGAAATGTCTATTAGCATATATGTCAGCATAAATCTTAAAAAAAAATTCAATATTTACATATTCAGTCAAATTTTATATTCAGATGTGGAGCCTCGCTCGCATGCGCACTTAATCTTTCCCAAGAGAACCATTATAGATAAGAGTCCCTTTCTATAAATATATTACTATTAAAAAAGTATAAAGTTGATTAGAATAGAAACTGATATCAACCTATTCTAACGATTACATACTCTTGAAATCACTGCAGCCATGATGACATTATTATCAATTATATCTAGATTCAGTTTATCTAAATTATGGATTCACACCTGGAAAGATTCGTGGTCAAAGACTGTAAGTGGTTCGTAGAGCTTACCTTCACCAGTTTCTCTTGGAAGTACTAATGGAAGGTAGTAGCGTCACCTGAAAGGTAGTATCTGTTAACTCAGGAGGGGTAGTATGATATTGGATGTGCGAGTTAAGGGTGAAAATATATCCCCAATTGAACAAGCTCTTCTATAGTAGCAGTAAATCAGTTTTCAAACTCATATAAAAACAGTTATAAATAAATAAATAAATAAATAAATGCATATATATATATATATATATATATATATATATATATATATATATATATATATATATATATATATATATATATATATATATATATTTGGTTATAAAAAATGTGAAGTAGTTTCTCTCACAAAGGTATCAAAACATCACCAAATGCAGTTTTCGATATTAAAATGAAACCAGTAATCATTACGGGAAATAGAGCGGATCGGATTTCTTCATTAAAATAAAGTTGAAATCAACGTACCGACGAAATTCATCAAAAGCACAGCCTTGACTATGTGTCATAGGATAAAACCAGTGTTTATCAACGGGCTCAAAAATGGGGATTCCATTATATTTATTTATTTTTTTTATTTCTCAATGTCTGCACCAATAGCATGACAAACGTACGTAAAAGTCTATCTCCATCGGCAATTTTGCTCATATTTATATGAGGTCACCGTTTCTAAATAGCTTCTTGGAGGTTAGTGGATGGTTTTCACATCAAATATTGCTGCCGGATTCTCTTCCTGACATCCATTCACTTCACTGATCTGACCAAGGGACAGGTACTAAGTTGAGCTGAATTACTCCACCAATTACTAATAATGCATTACGACTCTGATAGGAAAAAAAAATGACAAATAAAGAATTGTGCATACGATGTAATTACAAATAAATAATTTAAAAATTTCTACAAATAAAGAAATCAGAGCTCTGGAATCTTATTAGGCTACAATGCAAATTATGACTTGATTGCACATTTTTCAATACTATGTAGCATTTTTTTTTCTTTTTATCATATGCTGCATAATTACTTTTGCCTTATTCTTATTCTGATCAATAAAAAAAAAATCATTTTTGGAAGATAGTCTGAAGTGCTGTTCTTGTTCTATATGTGTGTGTGTGTGTGATTACCTAATTGATTACCTAATTGTGTTTACGGGAAAGAGCCCAAAGCTCGTATCTTCCCGTCTCCTGATCGCTTCCATTTTAGACTTAGTGATACTTATCGTACCTGTCCTTAAAACTATGGATTGAGATAGCATTAACTACCTCCTCGCTTAGCCAATTCCAATTATCAACTACTCTTACACTGAAAAAGTATTTCCTTACATCCTGCAAACAAGTTTTCTTACGAAGCTTCAAACTATGACCTCTAGTTCTAGAGCCAGCCATATCGAAATATCGATCCCTATCCACTCTATCATAACCATGAAGGAATTTAAAGACTGTCACCATATCCCCCCTTACTCTTCTAGCTTCGAGTGATGGCAAGTCTAATTCCCTCAGCCTCTCATCATAACCGAGATTGCGTATTTCTGGCACCAGTTTCGTGGCATGTCTTTGAACTTTTTCAAGCTTAGCTATGTGCTTTTTCAAGTGCGGATTCCAAAAGGGGGCTGCATATTCGAGTTTTGGCCTCACATAGGTTACATAAATATTTCTGAACATTTCCTTGTCCATGTGCCTGAAGGCTACCCTTACATTTGATAAGAATGCATATGCTGCCCTTACTATGCCATTTATATGTATTTCTGGAGACAAATCTGCCAGTATGTTTACTCCTAGATCTCTCTCATTTTCTGTCTCTTGAAGTTGTACTCCAGCCACCGAGTAGTCAAGCTTGGGCCTTCTTGCACTTGTACCCATTCTCATTACCTTACATTTTGAGGTATTGAATTTCATTAGCCACTTTTCTGACCACTCATGCAGATTATTTAGATCCTCCTGAAGTTCTCTACCATTGTTCTCGTTTTTTACTTTCTTCACAATCTTTGCATCATCTGCAAACATATTCATGAATGAATTTACAGACTCTGGTAGGTCATTTACATATACAAGGAACAAAAGTGGCCCTAAAACTGAACCCTGTGGAACTCCACTACTAACTCTTCTCCATTCAGACACTGAGTGTCTTACTCTAACCCTCTGTTCCCTTCCTTCTAAGTAAGTTTTTATCCATTCCAAGACATTTCCACCTATTCTAGCCATTGATTGCAGCTTCCTAATAAGTCTCCCATGTGGAACAGTGTCAAACGCTTTCTGGAAGTCTAGGAATATGCAATCTGCCCAGCCCTCTCTTTCCTGTAAGATTTGGCTTACCTCATCATAAAATTCTAATAAGTTTGTTACTGTTGATCTTCCTTCTCTGAAGCCATGTTGCCTCACTGACAAAAAGTTGAAGGATTCCAAGTGAAGAGAGATATGTTTCCTTAGTAGTTTCTCCATAACTTTGCAAACTATGCTGGTCAAGGAAACTGGTCTATAGTTCAGAGCCGTATCCCTCCTTCCCTTTTTGAAGATAGGTATCACATTTGCTTGTTTCCAGCATCTTGGAATCTCCCCCGACTCCAGTGACTCCTTAGTGTGTGTGTGTGTGTGTGTGTGTGTGTGTGTGTGTGTGTGTGTGTGTGTGTGTGATTACCTAATTGTGATTACCTAATTGTGTTTACGGGAAAGAGCCCAAAGCTCGTATCTTCCCGTCTCCTCATCGGTTCCATTTTATACTTAGTGATACTTATCATACCTGTCCTTATAACTATGGATTGAGATAGCATTAACTACCTCCTCGCTTAGCCAATTCCAATTATCAACTACTCTTACACTGAAAAAGTATTTCCTTACATCCTGCGAAGAAGTTTTCTTGCGAAGCTTCAAACTATGACCTCTAGTTCTAGAGCCAGCCATATCAAAATATCGATCCCTATCCACTCTATCATAACCATGAAGGAATTTAAAGACTGTCACCATATCCCCCCCTCACTCTTCTAGCTTCGAGTGATGGTAAGTCTAATTCCCTCAGCCTCTCATCATAACTGAGATTGCGTATTTCTGGCACCAGTTTCGTGGCATGTCTTTGAACTTTTTCAAGCTTAGCTATGTGCTTTTTCAAGTGCGGATTCCAAAAGGGGGCTGCATATTCGAGTTTTGGCCTCACATAGGTTACATAAATATTTCTGAACATTTCCTTGTCCATGTGCCTGAAGGCTACCCTTACATTTGATAAGAATGCATATGCTGCCCTTACTATGCCATTTATATGTATTTCTGGAGACAAATCTGCCAGTATGTTTACTCCTAGATCTCTCTCATTTTCTGTCTCTTGAAGTTGTACTCCAGCCACCGATTAGTCAAGCTTGGGCCTTCTTGCACTTGTACCCATTCTCATTACCTTACATTTTGAAGTATTGAATTTCATTAGCCACATTTCTGACCACTCATGCAGATTATTTAGATCCTCCTGAAGTTCTCTACCATTATTCTCGTTTTTTACTTTCTTCACAATCTTTGCATCATCTGCAAACATATTCATGAATGAATTTACAGACTCTGGTAGGTCATTTACATATACAAGGAACAAAAGTGGCCCTAAAACTGAACCCTGTGGAACTCCACTACTAACTCTTCTCCATTCAGACACTGAGTGTCTTACTCTAACCCTCTGTTCCCTTCCTTCTAAGTAAGTTTTTATCCATTCCAAAACATTTCCACCTATTCTAGCCATTGATTGCAGCTTCCTAATAAGTCTCCCATGTGGAACAGTGTGTGTGATTACCTAATTGTGATTACCTATTTGTGTTTACGGGAAAGAGCCCAAACCTCGTATCTTCCCGTCTCCTGATCGGTTCCATTTTATACTTAGTGATACTTATCATACCTGTCCTTAAAACTATGGATTGAGATAGCATTAACTACCTCCTCGCTTAGCCAATTCCAATTATCAACTACTCTTACACTGAAAAAGTATTTCCTTACATCCTGCAAAGAAGTCCTCTTACGAAGCTTCAAACTATGACCTCTAGTTCTAGAGCCAGCCATATCAAAATATCGATCCCTATCCACTCTATCATAACCATGAAGGAATTTAAAGACTGTCACCATATCCCCCCCTCACTCTTCTAGCTTCGAGTGATGGTAAGTCTAATTCCCTCAGCCTCTCATCATAACTGAGATTGCGTATTTCTGGCACCAGTTTCGTGGCATGTCTTTGAACTTTTTCAAGCTTAGCTATGTGTTTTTTCAAGTGCGGATTCCAAAAGGGGGCTGCATATTCGAGTTTTGGCCTCACATAGGTTACATAAATATTTCTGAACATTTCCTTGTCCATGTGCCTGAAGGCTACCCTTACATTTGATAAGAATGCATATGCTGCCCTTACTATGCCATTTATATGTATTTCTGGAGACAAATCTGCCAGTATGTTTACTCCTAGATCTCTCTCATTTTCTGTCTCTTGAAGTTGTACTCCAGCCACCGATTAGTCAAGCTTGGGCCTTCTTGCACTTGTACCCATTCTCATTACCTTACATTTTGAAGTATTGAATTTCATTAGCCACTTTTCTGACCACTCATGCAGATTATTTAGATCCTCCTGAAGTTCTCTACCATTATTCTCGTTTTTTACTTTCTTCACAATCTTTGCATCATCTGCAAACATATTCATGAATGAATTTACAGACTCTGGTAGGTCATTTACATATACAAGGAACAAAAGTGGCCCTAAAACTGAACCCTGTGGAACTCCACTACTAACTCTTCTCCATTCAGACACTGAGTGTCTTACTCTAACCCTCTGTTCCCTTCCTTCTAAGTAAGTTTTTATCCATTCCAAAACATTTCCACCTATTCTAGCCATTGATTGCAGCTTCCTAATAAGTCTCCCATGTGGAACAGTGTGTGTGATTACCTAATTGTGATTACCTAATTGTGTTTACGGGAAAGAGCCCAAACCTCGTATCTTCCCGTCTCCTGATCGGTTCCATTTTATACTTAGTGATACTTATCATACCTGTCCTTAAAACTATGGATTGAGATAGCATTAACTACCTCCTCGCTTAGCCAATTCCAATTATCAACTACTCTTACACTGAAAAAGTATTTCCTTACATCCTGCAAAGAAGTCCTCTTACGAAGCTTCAAACTATGACCTCTAGTTCTAGAGCCAGCCATATCAAAATATCGATCCCTATCCACTCTATCATAACCATGAAGGAATTTAAAGACTGTCACCATATCCCCCCTCACTCTTCTAGCTTCGAGTGATGGTAAGTCTAATTCCCTCAGCCTCTCATCATAACTGAGATTGCGTATTTCTGGCACCAGTTTCGTGGCATGTCTTTGAACTTTTTCAAGCTTAGCTATGTGCTTTTTCAAGTGCGAATTCCAAAAGGGGGCTGCATATTCGAGTTTTGGCCTCACATAGGTTACATAAATATTTCTGAACATTTCCTTGTCCATGTGCCTGAAGGCTACCCTTACATTTGATAAGAATGCATATGCTGCCCTTACTATGCCATTTATATGTATTTCTGGAGACAAATCTGCCAGTATGTTTACTCCTAGATCTCTCTCATTTTCTGTCTCTTGAAGTTGTACTCCAGCCACCGAGTAGTCAAGCTTGGGCCTTCTTGCACTTGTACCCATTCTCATTACCTTACATTTTGAAGTTTTGAATTTCATTAGCCACTTTTCTGACCACTCATTCAGATTATTTAGATCCTCCTGAAGTTCTCTACCATTGTTCTCGTTTTTTACTTTCTTCACAATCTTTGCATCATCTGCAAACATATTCATGAATGAATTTACAGACTCTGGTAGGTCATTTACATATACAAGGAACAAAAGTGGCCCTAAAACTGAACCCTGTGGAACTCCACTACTAACTCTTCTCCATTCAGACACTGAGTGTCTTACTCTAACCCTCTGTTCCCTTCCTTCTAAGTAAGTTTTTATCCATTCCAAAACATTTCCACCTATTCTAGCCATTGATTGCAGCTTCCTAATAAGTCTCCCATGTGGAACAGTGTGTGTGATTACCTAATTGTGATTACCTAATTGTGTTTACGGGAAAGAGCCCAAACCTCGTATCTTCCCGTCTCCTGATCGGTTCCATTTTATACTTAGTGATACTTATCATACCTGTCCTTAAAACTATGGATTGAGATAGCATTAACTACCTCCTCGCTTAGCCAATTCCAATTATCAACTACTCTTACACTGAAAAAGTATTTCCTTACATCCTGCAAAGAAGTCCTCTTACGAAGCTTCAAACTATGACCTCTAGTTCTAGAGCCAGCCATATCAAAATATCGATCCCTATCCACTCTATCATAACCATGAAGGAATTTAAAGACTGTCACCATATCCCCCCTCACTCTTCTAGCTTCGAGTGATGGTAAGTCTAATTCCCTCAGCCTCTCATCATAACTGAGATTGCGTATTTCTGGCACCAGTTTCGTGGCATGTCTTTGAACTTTTTCAAGCTTAGCTATGTGCTTTTTCAAGTGCGGATTCCAAAAGGGGGCTGCATATTCGAGTTTTGGCCTCACATAGGTTACATAAATATTTCTGAACATTTCCTTGTCCATGTGCCTGAAGGCTACCCTTACATTTGATAAGAATGCATATGCTGCCCTTACTATGCCATTTATATGTATTTCTGGAGACAAATCTGCCAGTATGTTTACTCCTAGATCTCTCTCATTTTCTGTCTCTTGAAGTTGTACTCCAGCCACCGAGTAGTCAAGCTTGGGCCTTCTTGCACTTGTACCCATTCTCATTACCTTACATTTTGAAGTATTGAATTTCATTAGCCACTTTTCTGACCACTCATTCAGATTATTTAGATCCTCCTGAAGTTCTCTACCATTGTTCTCGTTTTTTACTTTCTTCACAATCTTTGCATCATCTGCAAACATATTCATGAATGAATTTACAGACTCTGGTAGGTCATTTACATATACAAGGAACAAAAGTGGCCCTAAAACTGAACCCTGTGGAACTCCACTACTAACTCTTCTCCATTCAGACACTGAGTGTCTTACTCTAACCCTCTGTTCCCTTCCTTCTAAGTAAGTTTTTATCCATTCCAAAACATTTCCACCTATTCTAGCCATTGATTGCAGCTTCCTAATAAGTTTCCCATGTGGAACAGTGTGTGTGATTACCTAATTGTGATTATCTAATTGTGTTTACGGGAAAGAGCCCATAGCTCGTATCTTCCCGTCTCCTGATCGGTTCCATTTTATACTTAGTGATACTTATCATACCTGTCCTTAAAACTATGGATTGAGATAGCATTAACTACCTCCTCGCTTAGCCAATTCCAATTATCAACTACTCTTACACTGAAAAAGTATTTCCTTACATCCTGCGAAGAAGTTTTCTTACGAAGCTTCAAACTTGACCTCTAGTTCTAGAACCAGCCATATCAAAATATCGATCCCTATCCACTCTATCATAACCATGAAGGAATTTAAAGACTGTCACCATATCCCCCCTCACTCTTCTAGCTTCGAGTGATGGTAAGTCTAAGTCCCTCAGCCTCTCATCATAACTGAGATTGCGTATTTCTGGCACCAGTTTCGTGGCATGTCTTTGAACTTTTTCAAGCTTAGCTATGTGCTTTTTCAAGTGCGGATTCCAAAAGGGGGCTGCATATTCGAGTTTTGGCCTCACATAGGTTACATAAATATTTCTGAACATTTCCTTGTCCATGTGCCTGAAGGCTACCCTTACATTTGATAAGAATGCATATGCTGCCCTTACTATGCCATTTATATGTATTTCTGGAGACAAATCTGCCAGTATGTTTACTCCTAGGTCTCTCTCATTTTCTGTCTCTTGAAGTTGTACTCCAGCCACCGAGTAGTCAAGCTTGGGTGTGTGATTACCTAATTGTGATTACCTAATTGTGTTTACGGGAAAGAGCCCAAAGCTCGTATCTTCCCGTCTCCTGATCGGTTCCATTTTTAGACTTAGTGATACTTATCGTACCTGTCCTTAAAACTATGGATTGAGATAGCATTAACTACCTCCTCGCTTAGCGAATTCCAATTATCAACTACTCTTACACTGAAAAAGTATTTCCTTACATCCTGCAAACAAGTTTTCTTACGAAGCTTCAAACTATGACCTCTAGTTCTAGAGCCAGCCATATCGAAATATCGATCCCTATCCACTCTATCATAACCATGAAGGAATTTAAAGACTGTCACCATATCCCCCCTTACTCTTCTAGCTTCGAGTGATGGCAAGGCTAATTCCCTCAGCCTCTCATCATAACCGAGATTGCATATTTCTGGCACCAGTTTCGTGGCATGTCTTTGAACTTTTTCAAGCTTAGCTATGTGCTTTTTCAAGTGCGGATTCCAAAAGGGGGCTGCATATTCGAGTTTTGGCCTCACATAGGTTACATAAATATTTCTGAACATTTCCTTGTCCATGTGCCTGAAGGCTACCCTTACATTTGATAAGAATGCATATGCTGCCCTTACTACGCCATTTATATGTATTTCTGGAGACAAATCTGCCAGTATGTTTACTCCTAGATCTCTCTCATTTTCTGTCTCTTGAAGTTGTACTCCAGCCACCGAGTAGTCAAGCTTGGGCCTTCTTGCACTTGTACCCATTCTCATTACCTTACATTTTGAGGTGTGTGTGTGTGTGTGTGTGTGTGTGTGTGTGTGTGTGTGTGTGTGTGTGTGTGTGTGTGTGTGGTGTGTGCGTGCTTTTTATTTATTTCTTTTTTTTAGTAATCCTTATTCTGGATATGACTTTTTAGTTCAGTCCATATTCTAGGTATGACTTTTTTTCAGTTTCCTAATTTTGGGTATGATGTATCGTACTGTTTACATTTAGGCTATGCCTTATTCGTGCTGTCCTCATTTAGGATAGGAATTATCCAAGCTGTCCTTATTATGGGTATGAATCATATGCTTTGTCCTTTTCCTGAGTATTTACTATCCACGCTGTCCTTATTCTGGATATAAATTTTCTGCGCTGCCCATACTCAGGATATAATTTTTTTGTGTTGTCCTTATTCTCGATATTAATTACCTGCCCTGTCTCTATTCTGGGCATGAAGTTTCCACGTTGTCCTAATTCTGGGTATTAAATATCCGAACTGTCCTTATTCTGGATATGAATTTTCTGCACTGGCAATATTCAGGAAATTAATTTTCCGTTTTCCTTATTCTCGATTATAATTACAGGTATGGTTTGGTTTCGGTTTTACGTCACGAACTCCCTTTTATACTAAGGGCTAGGACGGTTGCCTTCTTGCGAAGGACTTGTTTTGGCAGATGTATTCGTTTCCCTGAGTGTATGCCCTTACTAACCTCAGTCCGTGACGGGGTGCGAACCCTCGACCTGCCGCCTCAGAGTCGCGGACGCTACCATTTTGCCACGGAAACTATTATTATAATTACAGGTATATGCACTGTCATTAATCTGGGCATGAATTTTCCGCCCTGTCCTAATTTTGGGTATAAGATATTCGCATTACCCTTATTCTGAGTATGAATTATGTGTTCTGCCTTTAGTCTGTCTTATCTATCTGCACCATCATGATTCTGGGTATAAATTTTCCGTTCTCTCCTTACTCTGGATATGAATTTTTCAAGTAATACTCATTCTAAGTTATGGTTTTCATGTGTTCTCTATTCTAGTTATGAATTTGCTCATACCCTTATTCTGGATATTAGGTCTTCATCGTTTTTATTCTGGGTAATAGTTTTTTGGATTAATCTCATTCTAGAGGATAAATTGTTGAGTTATCCTTCTTCTGGATATGATTTTGTCACGTTTTCATTATTCTGGGTTGCAGTTTTTTTATGTAGTCTTAATTCTGGGTATGAATTTTTCTACTGCCCATAACTCAGAGTAAAAGATAATTGGGATCTGATAAAGATTAGTGACCCCTTGTACATTATATAACCCTGTAAATTATTTAGTTAAGTTAGTTCGGTAGCAATAGGTTAGGTTAGACATTTACCTAATCTAACCTAAACTAACAATTTATGGGATTATTTAATGTTCTGGGGGTTGCTAGTCTTTACCTGATCTGATATTTGGGTTACCTTTAGTGAGGGAATTGTTGGATCGTCCTTGTAGAGCGTATGAGTTTTTCTAGCATCTGTACTCTGGAAATACATTTTTAGTGCTGTCTTTATTTTGGATATGATATTTTCCATGTTGCCTTTATTCTGGGTATGATATTTTCCATGTTGCCTTTATTCTGGGTATGATTTTTTTTTTTTATCATTCTGAGAGTGAAGTTTTCATAATGTCCTTATTCTGGATAATGATTTATCGCGCTACACTAATTAAAACTAATGTACTTTTTCGTGTCCTCTAATACTTAAAAGAGAGAAAAGGGTGTTAGTGTCTATGTCAGCTCGAGAGGGAATAAGAGAGTACAAAGTCCTACATATTATGCTCATATTCCTATATTTTAGGTTATGAGAATCAACCTTACATGCATTAGTAAGATAAAAGAACGAAGACAAGAAGATGGTAGAAAACAAAGGCGGTTTTACTACGTCTTAACAGGTGAAAATGATCCATATATGACCATGAGGGATGATAGCAAGCAAGTCACTCATACTTCCAATCTAACAGAGTTAAAAGGCTTCGGGTGATACATTGATGAAATTTCTTCCCCCCTTCCCTTCATTACCCCCTTTCCTTCTCCCCCCCACTTTATTGGCGTGAGGGGAAATAAAGAGGAAGAGCAAAGAGAAACTTTTTGTAGACATGTTAAAAGTTTATCAATTAATGCCCTGGAAAGAAAATAACGGAGGAAATGACATAAGGCATCCTTAATCAGCAACTTATGTGTGTGTGTGGGGGGGGGGGTGTATGTGTGTGTGTGTGTGTGTGTGTGTGTGCGTTCCTGGGAAAGATCGCTATGCTCTCAACTCCCTGTCTCCTGGTCGGATCCATTTTTATAATCAATGCTTATAACTGTCCTTAAAATTATGAATTGAGTTAGCATTAACTACTTCCTCACTTAGCGAAATCCAATCATCGACTATTCTCAAACTAAAGAAAGCACTTCCTTACATCCTGCAAAGAAGCTTTCTTACAAGGCTTCAAACTGTGACCTCTAATTCTAGAGTCAACCATAACAAACTATCAATCCCTATCCACATTGTCAAAATCATGAAGGACTTTAAAAACCGTCACCATATCCCTCTCATTCATTTAGCTTCGAGTGATGGTGAGCCTAATTGCCTTAGCATCTCCTCATAAGTGAGACTTCGTATTTCTGGCACCATTTTCATAGCGTCTCTTTGAACCTTTTTCCAACTTATTTACATGCTTTTTCAAGTGTGGATTCCAAAAGGGTCCTGCATTTTCAAGCTTTGGCCTCATATAAGTTAGAGAAAGGCTTCTGGGCATTTCCTTGCCCATATGTCTGAGGGTTATCCTTACAGTTGCTAAGAAAATGTATGCAGTCCTTATTATGCCATTTATATACATTTCCGGAGATAGATCTGTCGATATGTTTACTCCTTGATCTGTCTTATTCTCCATCTCTTAAAGTTCTGCACCCACTATTGAGCAAATAAGTTTAAGCCTTCTTCAGGCACTGGTGCCCATTCTCATTACCTTATAACCTAAAGTACTGAATTTTATTAGCCACTGTTTTGACCACTCATGCAGACTATTTAGGTCTTTTGTAAAGTTTTCTGCCATTGTTCTCGTCTCTTACTTTCTTCACGATATTTGCATCATTTGAAAACATATTCAAGAATGAATTACAGACTCTTACGTATACAAGGCCCTAACACTGAACCCTGTGGAACGCCACTACTATCCCTTCTCCATTCAGACACTGAGTGCCTCACTTTAACCCTATGTTCACATCCTTCTGAGTAGGTTATTATCCATTCCAAGACATTTCCACCTATTCTTGCCATTACTTGCAGCTTTTAATATGTCTCCTATGCGGGACCGTGTCAATGCCTTCTGAAAATCTAAGAATGTGCAATCCGCCCTGCCTTCTTTTTCCTGTAAGATCTGGCTTACCATATCATAAAGGTCTAATAAGTTTGTTGCTGTTGATCTGCTTTATTTGAAGCAAAGTCGTCTCACTGAAAAAAACTTGAAGGCTTCCAAGTGAAGAGAGATGTGTTTTCTTAGTAGTTTCTCCATAACTTTACAAAGTATGTTGGTTAAAGAAACAGGCCTATAGCTTAGAGCTGGATGTATGTGTGTGTGTGTGTGTGTGTGTGTGTGTGTGTGTGTGTGTGTGTGTGTGTGTGTGTGTGTGTGTGTGTGTGTGTGTGTGAGAGAGAGAGAGAGAGAGAGAGAGAGAGAGAGAGAGAGAGAGAGAGAGAGAGAGAGAGAGAGAGAGAGAGAGAAAACTGAAGACCCTAACGAGTCGTTAAAGTACTAAAGATGTTTCATATACGTACAAACAATCTTTTTTATTCCAAGCAACAAAACTCCGATTGAAGATTGAATTATTTCTCTCACTCTCTCTCTCTCTCTCTCTCTCTCTCTCTCTCTCTCTCTCTCTCTCTCTCTCTCTCTCTCTCTCTCTCTCTCTCTCTCTCTCTCTCTCTGAGATACTTGATTTTCTTCATTTTTTCCTTGTTATGTTTTTAGCATTTAAAAGTTCCAATCCGTATCCGACACGAGGCGAATATATTTCAACTCGAATGAAAAATATTGGAAATTTTCCATTGAAAGGGGAAAAACAAGGATGCAATTTCCCTTCCTGGAAATGGCAGAGGAAAAGTTATGTAATCGGGGAAGTGAGGCCGATGGCAGAAAAAAGAACGTGATAGATGAAAGAGTGGAAAAGAGAGAAAAATAAAACGTATTTAGTAAAAACAGAAAAAAGGGAGGAAGAGATAGAATAAGGGCATTAAAAATAGAGGTTGCGAGAATGAATAACGAAAATAAACAGCTAAAAGGAGGTGGAGAAAGACAGCTTTTACATCTGAAGCATTTTACTATGTTTATATGGGGTCGATGCTTTTTGGCTTGCCTCCTGGAGGCCAGTGGTTGGGTTATACTTATGTGGTCGGATGCCCCTCCTGACACAAACCATCTTGGGAAAGGCTACGAATTAAATTGGTTTGGTCTCCCCGGTGGCTGAAAATGGTCGCATCGTTGAAAAGAAAAATAGAAGACAACTATGAGGACAAAGAAGAAACTGAAGAAAAAAAGAAGAAAGGAATAAAAGGCGGTTAATAATGAAACATTGGAAGGAAGAAGAAGAAGAAGAAGAAGAAGAAGAAGAAGAATGACTAGAAGAAGGAGGAGGGTTAGAAGGAAGAAGAGGTGCATTACATCAAGGTACTTAAAGGGCGGTTTACACGGTCAAACGGTTCGTCGAACGCGGTTCGACAGACAAGTGTTTGAAGTGATGTTCCAACGTGTGAACGGGGTATTTGGTTGCCGAACCGCGTTCGACAACGTGTTCGACAACCAAATACCCCGGTCACACGTTCGAATATCACTTCAAACACTTGTCTGTCGAACCGCGTTCGACGAACCGTTTGACCGTGTAAACCGCCCTTTAGATGGAGTCCGGACAACTCGAAAATTGCCTCTCAGAAAATCGGACAATTCCTCCCAAAACAAGATCTTACATTCTTCGTAATTAAAATGGTATTTTTTTCCTTCTTTGTTTTCTTCAAGAATAAGTTAGGTTGGTTTAGATTGGTTGAGCTGGGTTGGATTAGACTAGGTTAGGTAACATTATCATAATTATATATAATTCTTTTTTCATTATCTTCAATTTTAGGTTATGTAGACTAACACTAAAGATAACGAAAAAAGAAAAAAGAAAAAATATACCATTTAATCATAATGAATTAAAAAAGTATTTGTTTTTGGGGGGCAATTGTCCAAAGGAACAATTGTCCTGGGGGTAGTAGTGCTAGCACACCATTTAAAATATATACACAAAATGGGAACAAGGGACGAACAAGAAGACCACAATACAAGTATGAGGACAATATATTAGGATTGCTAAAAATAATAAGTGAATGCAAAAGAAACATCAAAAAAATATTAAAATAATGAATTAAGGTAGAAAAATATATCATTGACCACTTTATATATTGCCTGTAAATATCATTAATCTCTCCAACCGATACCTATATATAAAATTTGTCCCAGTCATCATGAAGAAAATGTATTGATGGATTCGGTTTTACGTCACGAACTCCCTTTTCTACTAAGGGCTAGGACGGTTGCCTTCTTACGAAGGACTTGTTTTGGCAGATGTAATCGTTACCCTGAGTGTATGCCCTTACTAACCTCAGTCCGTGACGAGGCGCGAACCCACGACCTGCCGCCTCAAAGTCGCAGATGCTACCATTTTGCCACGGAGACCACTTCATCATGAAGAAAATATTATCATAATTTTATTCTCTGAAAGGACTCGCTCCCGATAACGTAAGATGAAAACTAATAAGAAATATAGACGTTACCAAGGAGAAAAATAACCACATTAACGACTTTAGCAAGGAATTGCATCTTTAGGTGAATGAGTAGGTGTGCATGCAAAAACACCCATGACGGTGTTTTAAGCTATCAGGAAAGATCTCCTCACACAATTATGCAATATAGCCATAAAAAAAAGCCAACTGACGAACAGGAACTGATAAATTCTAAAGGGGGGTTTACACGTTCAAACGAACACGTTCGACGAACGTGTCCGACAAGCAAATACCCCGTTCACACGTTCGAACATCACTTCAAACACTTGTCTGTCGAACCGCGTTCAACGAACCGTTTGACCGTTTAAACCCCCCTTAAGAAAGAATTAAATCCTTATATGGCTGTAATCATATGAATTTTATAAGCATTCAAACACGAGAACATATAAACTACAAAATAAGCAAAGACATTTTGGAACAAGTAAAATACAAAAGAAGAAACAATGCCCCCTCCCCTCCAAAAAAAAAAAAAGCTTTCAGCTGATTTTCCAAAATACATTTACATAAAAGCTTAATATTTACTCTTAAATTAATGCCTTCTTATTTAATCTTAATTGGATACTTTGTTAATACCAAAGAAGCAAGGAGTTCTAATCACTTAGGTGAAACGTCATAATATATTTATTAAAGCCTCATTTGGCACAGAAAAAGAATGTTGAATTCATTACATTTGTGGCCCTGTCCAGTGAGTGCTTCATTATAAAAGCTTTTTCAAAGTGGAGCAGAACCTTACAACTTAATGTTCCAATAACAAAAAATAATGTTCTTTTCTTCTGTACCCCTAAAGGTGTTTCACTAATCTTTCCACTGGCTAACAGAAATCAACATTCTTACTTATAATAAAAACCAAATTTTTAAGGGAGGCCAAAATAAAAGCAAAACCATTATCACGTGGTTGTATCAATATGCGCAAAACCGCATAAATCTTCACCTATGTATTGTAAAAAGCGCATAGCAAAAATCTTCGCAAAGTAGCGATCGAACTATTGAGAAAGCTTTCGCACCACATGTGTAATATGTTAAACTGGAATAAATAAATAAATAAATATAATAATATATATATATATATATATATATATATATATATATATATATATATATATATATATATATATATATATATATATATATATATATATATATATATATATATATATATATATAGAAATAATGATAAAGCAAATAATTTCACTCATATATCTTCTCACTACAACCTTACAAGAAGTTTTCAGCTTGATGAAAAGAAAATAATATCTCGTTTACCATATAACCACTTAAAAGTGTTAAAAAGCACAGGGAACTTACTTGTCTTGTCAGACGAATCCCTTCCCTTCCAGACAACCTGGAATGACAAGAATGAAAACAAAGAAATGTTGCATTCTGACGTTAATTTAATCATTTTCTATGCCTTTCCAAATGGAAAACTTGAACTCCAAAACCTTTACCAATAACAGTAAAGAAATAAATATCTCTATTCCCGAATAACCAACTCTGTAGTAATGAGAACAAAGAAAAGCAACACCTTACGTCTCTAAAATTCTAGAAAAACATTTTCTAGACCTTCCAATTAATATTTCCAGGATTTCCAAGGGAAAAAAATATTAAAAATAAAGTTTACCAACAGAATAAAAAAAAGAAATTTCAAACTCTGGAATAACCAATCCTCCAGAAGCGAAAACAAAGAAGAGCTACATCCTACGTTCCAGAACTTCAAAACTCAGCGTTTTCCAGACCTCAACATGATTATTCCAAGACTTTCCTAAGGAAAAATATTAAATCAAACACTTTCCCAGTAGCTTTAAAACAAAAGAAAAAGATTTAGTCTGAAATAACCAAATCTACTCTGTGACCCGGAAGCGAGCGAGCGAACGAGAGAGAGAGAGAGAGAGAGAGAGAGAGAGGAGAGAGAGAGAGAGAGAGATGAGAGAGAGAGAGGAGAGAGAGAGAGAGAGAGAGAGGAGAGAGAGAGAGCAACAAGCCATCCCTTCGTAGCTCACTGAAGCCCTGGCCATCTATCTACACACGAGGTCTCAAGTGCGCCATCTATGGGGTGATACTTTTGTAGCATTTCTTAATCAGAACTTCTTGTGAATAAAGAAGAAAAGATAGTTGTGTTTTTTCAGATTGTAGGCAGACCCTGTCAACTAAGAACATTTAGTGAAAATAAAATTGAATATATAAGGGAATCAACGGTACATTGTTGGCCCGGGATTCGGACTGAACAATGTGCCTCCTTTACCTTTAAGATATATATATATATATATATATATATATATATATATATATATATATATATATATATATATATATATATATATATATATATATATATATATATATATATATATATCTATATATATATATATATATATATATATATAGACAGTACAATTTCTAAATAAATAAGTTTATTATATGACCCCGGAAGAACCGAATGTGTGCGTGAGAGAGAGAGAGAGAGAGAGGAGAGAGAGAGAGAGAGAGAGAGAGAGAGAGAGAGAGAGAGAGAGAGAGAGAGAGAGAGAGAGGAGAGAGTAGAGTATATATAATAATAATAATAATAATAAATCTTTATTTCCAAAGTACATTGGGTATTCAAATAAGATGCATATATATTCCAGATAGACATCTGTGGTGTACGATATAGACATACTAAAACAAACAAATCATAAAGATGAGTGTACTATTAAAAATTACAAGTAAAATCTTCCTTTAAGAGTAACTTCTTAAGATTATATTTAAAAGTATACACTGAACCAGCATTTTTTTAGTTCTCTGGGAAGCTGATTATATAAATGAGGTCCACGAATGTTTATATCTCTTGAGCCAATATCAGTTTTAGACCTTCGTACTAATAAATCTTCCCCTTGACGGGTAGTTAACCCGGTAACTGAGCTTACTGTAGAAAAATTATACAAGCAATCAGGAAGATTGTTTCTTAGTATATTAAAAACAAAGGTACATATATCAAAAACATATTTATCTCTAATCTTTATCCATTCTAGATCTTTTAAAACAGGAGAGATGTGCTCGTATTTTCTTACATTGCCAACAGCCACTCGTGCTGCAAAGTTTTGTAACTTTTGTATTCTTTGTAATTGAGTCTTATTTGTACATCCCCAAACTTTGAGACAGTAATTAATTAAACTCATAGCTAAGGACTGGACAATTATTATACGAGTTGATGTTTCAAATGAGTCTTTTACCCTATTTAGATATATTAGAGTACCCATTACTTTTTTATAAATTTCATCTATATGCATTTCAAAATTCATGTAACGGTCAAAATAGACACCTAGGTTCTTTACCGAGTTCATTGGCTTAATGATATTACCGTTAAAATTTATATGAAGATTGTCATCAACTTCTGATAATAATTGTCTGGATCCGATAAGAATAGATTGGGTTTTAGTTTCATTAAGTAACAGACCATTTTTTTAGAAAGGTAACGTTTTAGCCATATACAAAAGAGAGAGAGAGAGAGAGAGAGAGAGAGAGAGAGAGAGAGAGAGACTGATCCACACCAAGCACAAGCAAATACTGTACCACCATCATTACCCTCACCAGCAGGCACAAAGGGATGCCTTCTATGGATTATATTTAATAATTGTGAAGCTTCCAGTGTGTTGCTCGCCTTTAAATACGGCCATACAAGTATCACATAAACCCCTTGGCAACGATATTCAGGGAATGAAAGTGGCTGGGCCGAGAGAGAGAGAGAGAGAGAGAGAGAGAGAGGAGAGAGGAGAGAGAGGAGAGAGGAGAGAGAGAGAGAGAGAGAGAGAGAGAGAGAGAGAGAGAGAGAGCATAAAAACTAGTTGTATCTAAACGGCCTCTCAATTACTAAGACTTTCAGGCTTTAAAAAAAAAGCCTCCAAATTATTAAAATTTAAAAGCCTTTATAAAATCATTCTAACGCAAAGTATACAAGAGCCTAAGCATTTCCTCCTCTCTAACCAAAAACTTCACCCATTTATACCCGGAATTTCAGAACAAAATGAAGGCTATAAAGAAGTTTTCTTTTCCTCTTGCAGAATTCAGATCGATAGTGCTTTGCCCAGAGAGAACGTACCTTACTTTTTTCATACAGAGAATAGGAGGACCGTCTTACCTGCTTCTAATAAAGTCTGAGCTAGTGAGGATACTGTAAAAGTACAATGATGATAAGCTAATACAGACTGCAAGAGGCGTGGGAAGACACTATTCTTTCCTTTGTCTCAAAAAGAAATGAGGTTCTGGTAAGATGTTTAATTAATTTACCTTGGGGAGAGCGCGAAAATTCTCCAATCCCACTGAGCAAGGAGAGATTCAGAAAGTGGTACATTGTACATACGTCATGCGATATGGCTACTTATAGTTCTTGATCAATTTTGAGGAAGTTGTTATTGCTTTTGTTGTTGGAAAACAAATTACTCCCGAAGTTCTTGGATTTTTTTTTTTTTTTTTGCTTAGAAGTTAAAGAACCATTTTTGTTATCCTATGAAGAATACCACAAAATGAACAAAAAATTTTATTTCCATGGAAAGCTAGTGTAACTACCCTGGAAGGTAAAGGGGTACAAAGACTGGACTGTAATTCCTTGGAATCTCCCTAATTTCTGCAATTATTTAACTAATGATATCTCAAACCTCTGCTCACAATGGAGACAAAGCTGCTT
>JAXCGZ010009874.1:27500-35000 GCA_037179515.1 Halocaridina rubra
ATATATATATATATATATATATATATATATATATATATATATATATATATATGTTGATTACACCAGTTATGGCATAATGAATATATATATATAAATATATATATATATATATATATATATATATATATATATATATATATATATATATATATATATATATATATATATATATATATATAAAATATATATATATATATATAATATATATATATATATATATATATATATATATATATATATATATATATATATAATACAAGTAAAAAAAATACTGAAAATATAAAATTATGAAATGTAAAATGATATCAAATAAAGTGATAAAGTGTGACTTGCATATATCACATCCACTCTTGCTAACGTAAAGAGCAACAATAATCATAATATATTAATTCGCTTTCTATTTAAATACATCAAAACAAACCCTGTTATCTATGGAAACAAAAGTATGAAATCCAATCAGGTAAATATAGGTATATTTGTCTTCATAAATAAGATGTGTATTTTTAAGTAGCGCATTTAAAGTATTTTTTTTAAATAAAAGTGTGTATTTTCTCAAGCTCTGGACTTTAAAATAAAATATCAATAGGGAAAATACACGTCAGAGTGGGTTCCTTTTCAGACAATAATTGTATTTGAAAGTGGATTAACAATATTTCATAGAAAATTGTGTTTTAATTACAGCGTTCAGAGACACAACAAAGTAACTGTATTCAACGCACGAGAAACCGAATTATAGCATATATCAATTTCGAGATAACTTTATTATAACTTGCTATTTCACATGAAAGGAAGTAATTCTATATCTCATAATCTATATAATTACATATATAAACTAATTATCCATTTCTCTCTCTATCTGTCTATCTAGCTGGAGTCTCCACGTTGGTTCGTTAAGAATCTCTTTGCCAGAGATTCTTTAGACTCAAAATGAGAGCCCGAAGGAATCTCTCATGCTGTAACCCCTGTCAACTCATGAGGTTCACTAAGTATATCAATAGACGTACGGGAAACAGCATCGTTATGTGTTCTGCCTTTGAGTAGACAAATGCGTTCATCTACCAGCAATAGGAAAATAAAGATATATATATATATATATATATATATATATATATATATATATAATATATATATGTATATATATATATATATATATATATATATATATATATATATATATATATATATATATATATATATATATATATATATATAATTGTGTCTCCTACATAAGTCAAAGTCTCCGCGACGTGTCCTTTGATAACCTATATTGAAGTGATGTAGGGAAGGTTCCAGCTATATTATGGATGGAAAGAGAGAAGGGAAAGTTTTTTGGGATGAAAAATTTCCATATAGATGAACGTCGTTTCACGAGGTCTTCTCAACCACTATTCCAAAGAAAAGAAAGACCAAAAAGTTTCCCTTTTACTTCCGCTTAATATATGTCTGTCTGTGCTCTTCTTTATTTTGTTTAGTCTTTCCAGGAAATAAACTAACAAAAAAAAATTTAAAATCTCTCTTGCTAAACTTCATGAGTACTTAAAGTTTCCTTGCAAAAAGAAATAATGAAAATAGGTGAGTTGTCTCTCTCTCTCTCTCTCTCTCTCTCTCTCTCTCTCTCTCTCTCTCTCTCTCTCTCTCTCTCTCTCTCTCTCTCTCTCTCTCTCTCTCCTCTCTCTCTCTCTCTCTCTCTCTCTCTTGACCAATCTCGAAACTGCAATTTTAATTTACAACACAGCACTTTAACCTTCTATAAGTAGAATATTTTTTGAATGAAGAGAAGAGAAGAGCTGCAGGCCAGGCATGATTGTTCCTATATAAGCCTGAGCTCGTGAAGCTTCACCGCATACTCCCTACACTTTAAAGAGCGTACTCAATTCATTCGTTAAGTTGACAGTACTAAGCTTGGGAAGAAAGTCTCAATATTCCCCTTATGCCCTATAGGCTATTCTAGCGAAGAAAATCTCAACAAATTCCTTCGAAATATCGAACTCAGGACCTGCTACGTGTGAGCGAGGCTGATCTGCTAAGCTATATATTGATATTATTGTACATCCCCCATTATCAAATTCTCATTATTTACATATTTTCCGTCTTAATCTAACTTTTCTTATAATTTCCTGAACTTTCTCAAGAAGTAGAATACATTTAGGACCATCTTGCTCGTATTTCATCATCATCCCATATTTCTAATTTATTTCCTTATTTCCTAATATTCCGGGCAATACTAATGCTTTCTTTTTTTATCTCTCTTTCCGAAGAGTCTTTTGGTGATATCGTGAGAGCGAATCTCTTCACTCTCATTAGTAAGTAAACAAGCGGCCTCGTCTCACAGGTACTGTGTGGAGATCTATAGCTCGCGGATTGGTCGGTGCAGCGACTGCTTCTTCCCATCTACCTCTAGACTCTGGAACTCTCTTACTCCTTCTGTCTTTCCTAATTCTGTTTATATGCAACACTAAACAAATACAAAATATGTCCTTAATATGTATGTATATTAATTATTCCGATTTGTGTACATATATAGCCATTCGGATACATGCTGCAGCTAATGATTTCTCTAAAGAAGAAAGAACTATGATCACTCTAAGGCTCTAATCCATTAGAAAATATGTATCTTACTATCTCTATACATTAATTATCTCGATCTGTGCAAATATTTCTATTCAGGTACATGCTGTAGCTACAGTCCGTGGCGTGTGTATGGTCTGTTTTTTTTTTTTTTTTTTTTTTTTTTTTTTTCATTCTCATGGCATTCTCTCTCATCTCTTTAGCGCTCAGGCATGAGGCATTTCGTATATACGGCGCTTTTCATTTTACTGCACTATTCCCGGGGCAATATCATCATTCCCAGGGGCAGATTAAAATGTTCCTACCACCTACTTTGTCTTCCTTCCTAAT
Organism: Halocaridina rubra; assembly: GCA_037179515.1. NCBI lineage: Eukaryota > Metazoa > Arthropoda > Malacostraca > Decapoda > Atyidae > Halocaridina > Halocaridina rubra. The sequence continues at coordinate 30,399 of JAXCGZ010009874.1, forward strand.
CTTCTTCTTCTTCTTCTTCTTATTATTATTATTATTATTATTATTATTATTATTATTATTATTATTATTATTATTATTTTTCTTCTCTTCTTCTTCTTCTTCTTCTTCTTCTTCTTCTTCTTCTTCTTCTTCTTCTTCTTCTTCTTCCTTGCATTCTTCTTTTACTTTCTGTTTCTTACCTTGTTCTTTAAAATGCCATTACTCTCTTTCCTATATTCCTACCTTTCCTCTTCTTCCTATTTTCTTTCTTCTCTTCTTACTTCCTCTTCTTCCCTTTATCCTCTTTTTCTCATATTTTCCATTTTTCCCTCTCTTTCTCTTCTTCCTCCTCCATCTTTTCTCATTCCTTTTCGTTTCCTCTTCTACGTTTTTTGTTTATTTCTTTGTACATTTTATTTATTCATGTTTTCAGTCTTATGGTGAAACGGATTGTGACGAGAAAATACGAGGAGTAAATCATGAAAAAAATAAATATTTTTTCGCTCTTTCCATTTAGCATTAGATTAATAGGAATGTGACTTCTATTCAGAATTTGTATTCATGAATAGAAAGTCTTGTACGTAAATATTATTATAATTATTATTATTATTATTATTATTATTATTATTATTATTATTATTATTATTATTATTATTATTATTAGTAGTAGTAGTAGTAGTAGTAGTAGTAGTAGTAGTAGTAGTAGTAGTAGTAGTAGTAGTATAATGATTATTGTTATCATTATCAACGTCATCATAATCATCATCGTCATCATGTAGTAGTAGTAGTAGTAGTAGTAGTAGTAGTAGTAGTAGTAGTAGTAGTAGTAGTAGTAGTAGTAGTAGTAGTAGTAGTAGTAGTAGTAGTAGTAGTAGTGGTAGTAGTATTTTCTAACGTGCCCCTCTACAAGCAACATCCATTTTCTTATGCAAATGTCTACATTATACTTTCATTTCTTATCTTTATCATAACCATATACCAAAAAGCCGCTGCTGTCATTTGCATAACAACCTCTATATTTTTTTTCAGAATTCCATCATAATAATAAAAGATATTTTTTTAATTTTCATTTTCATTTTTTTTACGGTAGAAAGAGTGACAGGTGAGAAAGCGATCCTAAATGAGATATACAAAGAATATGATAACTGGATAATGATGATGATGATGATAAGATATTAATGATGATATTGATAATGGTCGTAGTGATGATCATGATGATTTTGGTGGTGACGGTGGTGTTGGTGCTGATGGTGATGGTGTTTTGGGTGATGAGGACAATAAAGTGAATGATACTGAGGACAGTAAGAAAAATGTTAGTGAAGAGGAAAACTGATAGTGACCATATTTCTGCATGTCATAATCCACATTATTACTACGAATACGATCACTAAAATGTCTGCTGCTACTACTACTACTTATAATACTACTGATAATACTACAAAGCCTTATACTATGTACAATATCCACTTCTGCTACCACTAAAACTACATATGATACTCAACTATTACTTAAAAAAAAATATATGATATGATTACAGTAGTTAAAGTTGAAGAGAATATATATATATATATATATATATATATATATATATATATATATATATATATATATATATATATATATATATATATATACCTCATTTCCATATAACAGACGCTAATTTAAAATAAATGCAATTTAAGTATTAGAACGATGAAAAATGGTAAAAGATCATCTACATATATTCTTGAATTAATTCAGATGTTTTTAGTGTACAAACCACTGATAAAAAAAAAAGAAAATACCAATTTCAAAATGTGGTCATAAATATGAAAAAATATTTACAGACTTATTCACATGCATACTTAAAAGACATAAGTATTCATATATAAAAAAAAAAAGGAATAAAAAAAGAGCTAAAAAAAAAAAACATTTTTATTTTCGCTCCACGAGTCCCGGACAATTTCAAGTGCACATATTTTCATATACTCACCCAGGCGCTCTTGCTTGGATATTACTTTTAATTGTCCATGCAACAATTTTGAAAAAATACTTGAAGTCACTAGGAATTATAGTGTGTGTGTGACTATATATATATATATATATATATATATATATATATATATATATATATATATATATATATATATATATATATATATATATATTTTTTTTTTTTTTTTTTTTTTTTTTTTGGGAGAGAGAGAGAGAGAGAGAGAGAGAGAGAGAGAGAGAGAGAGAGAGAGAGAGAGAGAGAGAGCGAGGCACACACACACTCGAGCATATATATAGTATAGGATCCAAGAGGAATGTGAATATTATTCTAGGTGTAATACACATATTGTTAAATATCCTTTCCAATATAAGAAAGTGTATTGAGAGAGCTACTGCAGAGATGATGATGATAGGCAAAAAATTATTGTTGCGTTGGCATGGGAGCTTTCGAGTCTGTAGGCTTCATCTTCATGTTTTTATACAAAATATGCTCAGAATATTCAGCTAAAAAAAAATAAAATAGAAAAGTTCTTCCTGTTAAAACATCTTCCATTGGAGATCAGAGGCCGAAAAGGTAAAAAAAAAAAAAAAAAAAAGCATAAAACCTGATTTAGGGTAATCCGCTTTCCAAAGGGGTAATATCCATTATAACGGGGAAAGAAGGTCAATATGTATTCGAAATGGAGAAAAACATTAATTCATATTTCTGTCTCGCTCTGTGTGTATGTGTGTATGTATGAATAAAAATAAAGCTGATAGATTCACATCACCAAACATGGCTAGTCGTGCATGTTTCAGATTCTTTACGCTTGGAAATTCTCTCTCTCTCTCTCTCTCTCTCTCTCTCTCTCTCTCTCTCTCTCTCTCTCTCTCTCTCTCTCTTACACACATGCACACTGAAAAACACGAACCCAAATATGCTTCTTTGTGTGTGTGTGTGTGTGTGTGTGTGTGTGTGTGTGTGTGTGTGTGTGTGTGTGTGTGTGTGTGTGTGTGTGTGTGTGCGCGCGCGCGTTTCCGTCATTATTTTTCCTCTTTATAGCTACTTAAAACTTATAAAGGTCTTATCCGTCCCTGCTTACAATACTGCTCGCACATCTGGGGTGCTTCTTCTTATACTTATCTCCTTGACAGGGTTGAATTTAAGGCAGTCAGACTCACCTAATGATCCTTCTCTTACTTCTAGCCTGGATTCTCTCTTTCTTCGCCGTAAGGTATCTTCCCTTTCTCTTTTCTATCGCTACTACTTCAATCGCTGTTCTGATGAGTTGACTAGTTGCATCCCTCCCCCACTGCCGAGACCGCGTAACACTCGCCAAGCGGCCTCATCTCACAGATACTGTGTGGAGATATGTAGCTCGCGGATTGATCGGTACACTGACTGCTTCTTCCCATCTACCTCCAGACTCTGGACCTCTCTTCCTCCTTCTGTCTTTTCCAATTCTTATGACCTATCATCCTTCAAAAGCAAATCTATCGCTATCTCAGGACCAAGTCCTCCATATCTCTGGGTCCTCTGTATTTTGACTGTTTTTTGTCTGTAGATTTCCTTTGTGTGATATTACCTCATCTCTGCCTTCTCCTTAACCTTTTTCTTTTCCTTCGTCTTGGTGTTTTCTTGTGCCTGGGCCTTTATTGATTAGGGCAGGTTTTGCCTATCCCGGTGTCACATTCATAATATATATATATATATATATATATATATATATATATATATATATAATATATATATATATATATATATATATATATATATATATATATACGCAGATACAATCACACGCATACATACAGAAAACACACACACACACACACAGGAGGGATGTGACCTCTAAACTATAGACCAGTTTCCTGGACCAGCATAGTTTGCAATGTAAAGGAGAAACTACTAAGGAAACATATCTCTCTTCCCTTGGAATCCTTCAACTTTTTGTCAGTGAGACAACGTGGCTACAGAGAGGGTAGATCAACAGTAACAAATTTATTAGAATCTTATGATTAGGTAAGCCGATTCTTACAGGAAAGAGAGGGCTGAGCAGATTGCATATTCCTATACTTCCAGAAAGCATTTGACACTGTCCCACACGGGAGACTAATTAAGAAGCTGCAAGAAATGGCTGAAATAGGTGGAAATGTTTTGGAATGGATAAAAATTTACCCAGAAGGAAGGGAACAGAGGGTTAGAGTAAGACACTCAGTGTCTGAATGGAGAAGAGTTAGTAGTGGAGTTCCACAGGGTTCAGTTTTAGGGCCATTTTTGCTCTTTGTATATGTAAATGACCTACCAGAGTCTGTAAATACATTTTCATGAATATGTTTGCAGATGATGCAAAGATTGTGAAGAAAGTTAGAAACGAGAACAATGGTAGAGAACTTCAGGAAGATCTAAATAGTCTGCATGAGTGGTCAGAAAAGTGGCTAATGAAATTCAATACTTCAAAATGTAAGGTAATGAGAATGGGTACAAGTGCAAGAAGGCCCAAGCTTGACTACTCGGTGGCTGGAGTACAACTTCAAAGACAGACAATGAGAGAGATCTAGGAGTAAACATACTGGCAGATTTGTCTCTAGAAATGCATATAAATGGCATAGTAAGGGTAGCATATGCTTTCTTAGCAAATGTAACGGTAGTCTTCAGGCACATGGAGA
>JAXCGZ010009874.1:37500-47500 GCA_037179515.1 Halocaridina rubra
CTCAGTGAACAAGTACGAATATTGTTAAAAAAAAAAAAAAGTTGCATGTGTGGGGGAGAAACTTAGTGAATTTTGGGATCAAATGGAGACAATCCACCTCAGGCTATTATTAGGTGCGATTTCTCAAGCTTCACTGACCAAATCATATCTAATATTACAACAACGACAACACTCCCCATTTCCTCATTGGGGGGGGGTTCAGCCCCAAAATCCCTTTAAATGCACAGCATCTCCAATTAGTCCTTTTTGGGTGTGCTTTCCTTAGATAAGTTTTTTTTTTTTTTTTTTTTTTTTTTTTACCACATCAGAGCTACGGGACTGACACTGCCAAATATCTTTAAATTAGTCGGAGTAGTAACCTCAAACTGGTGCTAGCCCCAGTCTACTAAGCAAGTTCATTGAGTACATTCGTATTGGACAGATGTTTTCTCAGAGGTGAAGTACGATGTTCATAAACTTTCTCGTCTTGCAGCTCTCATACCTCTCATATTGCACTCACTGGGCCTGCTGAGCTGGCAAAAACTACCAGCCGAGAGAAAACTACTATTTTTTTTTAACTATACCGAGAGGTTCTGGAAAATAGATACTTTACGATCTACGAAGCAACTGGAGTTTCTCATAACCATAATTGCTTGAATGCTAAAAAATAATTATAATAATAATTACTCTTAATAATGACAAAATCCTTAAGTCTAAAAAGCATAAAATAAAAAAAAATAAAAATTTAGATCTTGGCTTCTTCCCTTTTTTCATTCGTTGGAATACTGCAAAAGTCTTCATTTAATTTGAAAATGGCTGGTTGTAAGACCTTCATTACGCCTTAGCGCACAAATGACCATGGCGAGACCAGGGAAGCGCTGGCAAGGGTAAAAAAAAATAATAATAATAATAATAAGGGAGACATATACACGAACAAGGCATGACAGGAAAAAAAAAGGGGGTCTGGGGCATTTTTAGCCCTTTTCCGGTGTGGAGGGATCGTCCATCATCTCTTACTTAGCTCTTTGTGGGAGGGGGTGGAACCCCTTTTTCTTAAATTATTTTTGAAGCCTTTCTTCTATTATGATTGAAATCCACAGCTTTCAATTATTAAATATTCTTTTCGTACATTTACTAGTATTTGACGGGAAAACATTCTTCTCTATTTATTAATTATTTCTCTGGTATATTTACTTGCATATTAACGGGAAAATGTTTTTCCTTTGCTTATTATTTTTTCGCTGTCATATCTTGGATTTTTTCCTCTCTATTTTCCTTGAACTTTCCATGGATATTTATCAGTCTTTATTTGAGTAGTTTTATTAGTATTTTAAAGGGAAGACCTCTTCTTTATTTATTTTACTTATATTATATTTACTAGCATTTGGATGGGAAAATACTTTCTACCTCTTATTATCCTTTTTCTGAAGTCTTTACACGGATTTTTTTCCCTTTTTCAAGGAAAATGCTTCCCTTTTTTTCCCCGAGATCTATACAAAATTCCTTGTTCTTTAATTACTTTTTTTTCGTTATCTTTACTTGGATATATGGTAGAAAACTCTTCTCTTAGTTATTTTTTAGCTCAAACTTACCCCCAAGCTATGGCTTAATTATAAAAACTGACTGAATTAATTCTTAGTTCAAAAATGCAGCTTGAATAAATCCATAGTTTCATCCTCCTCCACTGTATTCCTTATCCTTCGCTAGTTTTTTACTCTCTCTCTCTCTCTCTCTCTCTCTCTCTCTCTCTCTCTCTCTCTCTCTCTCTCTCTCTCTCTCTCTCTCTCTCTCTCTCTTATATATATATATATATATATATATATATATATATATATATATATATATATATATATATATATATATATATATATATATATATATAAAGTACAAACTGTTAGCATACAGCACTGAATAGTAAGGAAGCCCATCAGTGAAACAAAACTTATAAAACAATGCTATATTTCGGATCCTAACTGGATCCCTTCTCAAGCTTGAGAAGGGATCCAGTTAGGATCCGAAATATAGCATTGTTTTATAAGTTTTGTTTCACTGATGGGCTTCCTTACTATATATATATATATATATATATATATATATATATATATATATATATATATATATATATATATATATATATATATATATATAAAATATATATATATATATATATATATATATATATATATATATATATTATATTGTGTGTGTGTGTGTGTGTGTGTGTGTGTGTGTGTGTGTGTGTGTGTGTGTGTGTGTGTGATTACCTAATTGTGATTACCTAATTGTGTTTACGGGAAAGAGCCCAAAGCTCGTATCTTCCCGTCTCCTGATCGGTTCCATTTTAGACTTAGTGATACTTATCGTACCTGTCCTTAAACCTATGGATTGAGATAGCATTAACTACCTCCTCTCTTAGCGAATTCCAATTGTCAACTACTCTTACACTGAAAAAGTATTTCCATACATCCTGCAACGAAGTTTTCTTACGAAGCTTCAAACTATGACCTCTAGTTCTAGAGCCAGCCATATCAAAATATCGATCCCTATCCACTCTATCATAACCATGAAGGAATTTAAAGACTGTCACCATATCCCCCCTTACTCTTCTAGCTTCGAGTGATGGTAAGTCTAATTCCCTCAGCCTCTCATCATAACTGAGATTGCGTATTTCTGGCACCAGTTTCGTGGCATGTCTTTGAACTTTTTCAAGCTTAGCTATGTGCTTTTTCAAGTGCGGATTCCAAAGGGGGGCTGCATATTCGAGTTTTGGCCTCACATAGGTTACATAAATATTTCTGAACATTTCCTTGTCCATGTGCCTGAAGGCTACCCTTACATTTGATAAGAATGCATATGCTGCCCTTACTATGCCATTTATATGTATTTCTGGAGACAAATCTGCCAGTATGTTTACTCCTAGGTCTCTCTCATTTTCTGTCTTTGAAGTTGTACTCCAGCCACCGAGTAGTCAAGCTTGGGCCTTCTTGCACTTGTACCCATTCTCATTACCTTACATTTTGAAGTATTGAATTTCATTAGCCACTTTTCTGACCACTCATGCAGATTATTTAGATCCTCCTGAAGTTCTCTACCATTGTTCTCGTTTTTTACTTTCTTCACAATCTTTGCATCATCTGCAAACATATTCATGAATGAATTTACAGACTCTGGTAGGTCATTTACATATACAAGGAACAAAAGTGGCCCTAAAACTGAACCCTGTGGAACTCCACTACTAACTCTTCTCCATTCAGACACTGAGTGTCTTACTCTAACCCTCTGTTCCCTTCCTTCTAAGTAAGTTTTTATCCATTCCAAAACATTTCCACCTATTCTAGCCATTGAGTGCAGCTTCCTAATAAGTCTCCCATGTGGAACAGTGTCAAACGCTTTCTGGAAGTCTAGGAATATGCAATCTGCCCAGCCCTCTCTTTCCTGTAAGATTTGGCTTACCTCATCATAAAATTCTAATAAGTTTGTTACTGTTGATCTACCTTCTCTGAAGCCATGTTGCCTCACTGACAAAAAGTTGAAGGATTCCAAGTGAAGAGAGATATGTTTCCTTAGTAGTTTCTCCATAACTTTGCAAACTATGCTGGTCAAGGAAACTGGTCTATAGTTCAGAGCCGTATCCCTCCTTCCCTTTTTGAAGATAGGTATCACATTTGCTTGTTTCCAGCATCTTGGAATCTCCCCCGACTCCAGTGACTCCTTAAATATGATACTTAGTGCCACTGATATTGTGTTTGCGCATTTTTTAAGCACATGAGGGGATATGTCATCAGGACCTGTAGCTTTATGAACATCTAAATCCATCAGCGCTTTGCATACCTCTGTGGCTGTAAGGTTGATGTTCTCTAATACCGGCCCTTGAGCTTCTATCACTGCAATCTGAGGGGGTGGGGTATTTTCTACTGTAAATACTGACTGAAACTCCTTGTTCAATTCTTTGCAGATCTCTTCATCCGTCTCAGTGATGCTTCCATCCGCTCTCTTTAGCCTTAAAACCTGTTCTTTTACCTTCAGTAAAAAAACGTGTAAAAAAAGATATAATTACAAACATAATCATTCTTAGCGCAAGTGTCCTGAATATCTCAATGAATGAAATAAATGGTGAACTTGACAAACTCTTTCAACCTCAAACTTCGGTTGTAAAATCCATAGAGTCTAAAAAAACACACGACCTAGGAGACCTACATCGAATGATAGAAAGTCTTGCAGATAAGGTGAAAATTTTGGAAGCAGATGCTGAAAAGGTGAAAGCCTTACAACACAAGGTGGGTTTACTAGAATCTGACATTGTCCTACTTAAAAGAGATAATTCTAGGTTGAAACTGCTATTAGAAACATCTCCACCTCTCAGTTCAGTGCTGTCGCCTAACAATGATGATGTCCCTTCTATCAACAACCCTCAGGTTCTGCAAACTAGGTTTTCTGTCTCTACTCACAATTCCTTCAGTGCATTGAGTGATGAATGTGACAGTGGTAGTGAAGAAGAGGTAGATCCAGATAAAAGTGATAGCCATCAAGACAACCTGAATACACCATCTAGCATAAATAATCAAATCAGCTACAGGTTACAAAATAGTGATGAAACAACAGCGTCCTTTCCCACTACTCCTAACAATGCAACAACAGGCACTAACCAGAACAAGATTCTTCCCAGCACAAACAACCAACCTGGTAAAGAGTTGCAAAACAGCGAAGAAGATATAGAGTCAATCTCCACTACTCCTAACAACACAGCAACTGTCACTAACCAGGACACCCAAATTACATCTTCCAGCACAAATAACCAAGCCAGCAATAGGCTGCGAAACAATGAAGAAAACAGAAAAGACAAAATAGCAGCAATCTCTATTCTAAACATTCCATCGAAGTCCTCTCCCCCACAGCCACAGATGCCAAATAATGCAAGTGCAAGGGTTACAGCTCAAATATATATTCGCATTCCTGGCAACCCCTTTGAGAGAGAGCTATGTAATACACTGACAAATCAAGGCATTCCTTCTGAAGAAGTCTTGATTAAGGAGCTTTCTCGCACACCAAACTGGGTTTCCTTCGCAATAACGATATCGAAAGGATTTGAATATGTGCCTTACAAACTGAATCAATGGCCTACAGGCACAAGTGTCCAGCCATTTCGTGGGAGCAAACAATGGACACAACCTGGGTATTCTACAAAATATCCCAAACTACAGTCATACCAAAATAAACAGCAAAGAGCTAATGGAACAATCCCCTATACGCGAGACTACAGAAAGAGACACGATACAAACCTCTCTTATCGCCGTCCACGCACAAGAGACTTCTCCTGGAGTGATGGCTCTTACAACCCTAGACACTCACCTAGGCATACAAACTTTGGGAAGGCCCGATCATACCACGGCACGTACTCAAACCAGCGTTACACATCCAACGGCAGGTACAGACACCAGGATCCATGGGCTAACCCCAGAACACACTACAATGATGAATTCCCAGCAGAATCACACAGTCGAAACTACAACTATGACTATGGATACCACCCCAATGAAACATGGTAATACCTCGTCTCCTGCTGTTGCTGTTACTGCTGCCGATGTGAAAGTTACTTGTAAATATAATGATAGATTATCTGTCGTACATATAAATGCACAATCCCTGTTATCCCATATACTAGAAATTGAACATATGCTTGTACAAGAAAATATTGATGTTCTTTGCATTAGCGAATCATGGCTGTATCCGTCAATTAATAATGCATTTATTAATATTCCTTCATATAATATTTATCGCTATGACAGTGGTAGAGGTGGAGGTGTATGTTTATATGTTAAAAATTATTTGAAGGCCACTGAACTAAATCTTGAAACTGAGAAGCACGAAGGAGTGGAAGATAAATGGATCTCTGTCCAACATAAAAAGTTTCCTTCTATTATCATAGGCTGCGTGTACCGCCACCCCAAAGCCTCGGTAACCTCTTTTAGCTATATTTTGGACGTTTTTAAGGAGATAATTTTAAAAAACAAACCAGTTTTTATATATGGCGATTTTAATGATGATCAACTAAAAAGAGAAAATAAAATGAGTAGACTTATTAAGAATTTAAATCTAGAACAGATTATAAATAAACCAACTAGAATCACTCCCACTTCAGTTTCCCAAATCGATCTAGTAATAACAAACTCCAAACATATGATAACTAAGTGTGACGTAATGCCAAGCCCTATAGCAGACCACGAGGAAATTGTAACGTCCCTAAATATTCGCAAACCAAAGAGACAACCAATCTTTAAAACATTCAGATGCTTAAGAAATTATTCACAAGAATTACTTTGTAGTTTACTTATGAATGAAGTACATAAATTAAATGAAATTCTATATACCGATAATATTAATATACAAGTAAATATTTTAACCAGTGTCTTATCATCATGTATAGATCGATGTGCACCACTCGTGACAAGAGAAATATTTCGTCCCCCCGCTCCTTGGATAACAGATGACATAAAAAACATTATGAAAGAAAGAGACAAACTACAAAATGAAGTAAAACTACAAAGAGATAATATCCCTTTAAGAGAAAAGTTTACAGAGCATAAGAAACAAGTAAAATCATTATTAAGTAACCGTAAGAAACAGTATTACAAAAATGAATTTCAAAACGCTAAAGGCAATATCTCTGATACATGGAAAATTGCTAAAACCATGCTTTCCAATAACTGTAATAAAAGTAGTAACATATCAACTATACCCGATGAGGTAGATGTAAGTGCTAAAGCAGAAGAGTTCAATAATTTTTTCGCTGAAGTGGGGAAAAAAAACTTTGAAAAAACAAAAAAAGAAATAATAAATGAAATCAATAATAGTAATGGTGGTAATAATAATGATGATGGTAGTAGTAATAATAATAGAAATGTTGATAATGGTGTAAATAATAATGATGGTGGTAGTAATGGTAATGATAATAGTGATGATGGTAGTAGTAATAATAATAATGTTAATCTTCAAGAACATAGTGCATTCAATAGAAGTAATGATGTCTTTAACCCTACTACAGTAGATTGTAATACAGTAATCTTAGTAATAAAAAATCTGAAAGACTCTAATGCATATGGATCAGATGGAATTTGTTTTCGTTTTATTAGATTCATTATTTGTAATAGCTTATTATCTGACGGTAATAATCAATACTTCCATAGTTACCAATATTTACCCAGATTTATGGAAAAATCCCCATGTAATTCCTGGTTTTAAAAATGGAAATCCTGACGACGTCTCTAACTATAGACCAATCTCTTTACTACCAATTTTATCAAAGATACTTGAAAAGATTGTTGCAAATCAGTTAAGTGAGTTTCTTGAAAAAAATAAACTTATTGCAAAAAGTCAACACGGTTTCAGGCCAAAATTATCAACTGAAACTGCCTTATTGAAAATATCAGATGAAATATACAAAAATATAGATAATAAGAAAATATCATTGCTACTACTACTCGATCTTTCTAAAGCTTTTGATAGTGTACACCATACCATCTTATTAGAAAAATGCAAAAAAATTAACATTGACCCAAGCTGGTTCGAGAACTATTTAAAAAACCGCTACCAGTCAGTCAGAATAAAAGATGTAGTTTCAAGTCGCAAGAAGGTATTGTTTGGGGTCCCTCAGGGATCGATCCTAGGACCTATACTTTTTCTAACATATGTAAACGATCTAGTAAAATATTTACCTAACTGTTATGTCATTCAATATGCTGACGATACTCAAATCTTAATTGAAGGAGAAATTAATGATTTAGAAAATATTATTCGTAGAGCAGAAGAAATTTTGTATATGGCTAAACGTTACTTTCTAAAAAAATGGTCTGTTACTTAATGAAACTAAAACCCAATCTATTCTTATCGGATCCAGACAATTATTATCAGAAGTTGATGACAATCTTCATATAAATTTTAACGGTAATATCATTAAGCCAATGAACTCGGTAAAGAACCTAGGTGTCTATTTTGACCGCTACATGAATTTTGAAATGCATATAGATGAAATTTATAAAAAAGTAATGGGTACTCTAATATATCTAAATAGGGTAAAAGACTCAATTGAAACATCAACTCGTATAATAATTGTCCAGTCCTTAGCTATGAGTTTAATTAATTACTGTCTCAAAGTTTGGGGATGTACAAATAAGACTCAATTACAAAGAATACAAAAGTTACAAAACTTTGCAGCACGAGTGGCTGTTGGCAATGTAAGAAAATACGAGCACATCTCTCCTGCTTTAAAAGATCTAGAATGGATAAAGATTAGAGATAAATATGTTTTTGATATATGTACCTTTGTTTTTAATATACTAAGAAACAATCTTCCTGATTGTTTGTATAATTTTTCTACAGTAAGCTCAGTTACCGGGTTAACTACCCGTCAAGGGGAAGATTTATTAGTACGAAGGTCTAAAACTGATATTGGCTCAAGAGATATAAACATTCGTGGACCTCATTTATATAATCAGCTTCCCAGAGAACTAAAAAATGCTGGTTCAGTGTATACTTTTAAATATAATCTTAATAAGTTACTCTTAAAGGAAGATTTTACTTGTAAATTTTAATAGTACACCCATCTTTATGATTTGTTTGTTTTAGTATGTCTATATCGTACACCACAGATGTCTTCTGGAATATATATGCATCTTATTTGAATACCCAATGTACGTTGGAAATAAAGTCTTATTATTATTATTATTATTATTACTGATAAAGCTGTGGAAAAGCTTGGGATTTTCTTTAGCCTTCCTGGTGATGTCCCTCTCATAATCTCTCTCTGCCTCTCTCCTTTTACTTAGGTAGTCATTTCTTGCTCTTTTGTAGGTTTGCCAGGCATTTATGTTTTTTCTCCTCCTATACCTTTTCCAGCATTTGTCTCTCCACTCCTTAGCTCTTTTACACCCATTATCGAACCATTTCTCTCTGGCATGAATTACACCTACTTTGGTGACAGGTATGCAGCAATCTACTGTCTTCCCATATTTCTCACAAAAGATGTCATACATTTCTTGTACAGATTTGTTGTAAAATAAGGTTCTCCAGTCAATAACTGCAAAAAGCTCATTCATTTTGATGTAATCTCCTTTCGGATAGTTCCTCCTCATGTCCTCAGTGCCTCTACTCTCAGGAAGAATATCTTCAATGATATACTCCATCAACAACACACAGTGGTCACTCTTTCCAATTGGTGGTTCATACTCAATATTTTCAATATCCAACACATTATCTGTGAACACTAGATCAAGTAGTGATGTGTGTGTGTGTGTGTGTGTATACTGTATATATATATATATATATATATATATATATATATATATATATATATATATATATATATATATATATATATATATATATATATATATATTCCTTATTAATTCAAGCGTAAGTCAAGCTATGAGTAGACAAATAGCACTCTTTACTTTACTATTTAAATACTTTAGAAGTTCAAGCTTAGTTTAGGATATAATTATACATTATTACATAGATATGACTAAATAATACTATTTTTTCATTTCCTTAGTTTAATTTACTCCAAAGTTCAGCTTAAAAAATCTCTGTCCCTTGACCTTTGGTTATGAAAGCTTCATCTGGACTTTGACTTTAATAAATCACTTATTTCCACTATTAATTAATTCATGATTACTTGCAAGGAATTGCGATAGGCGGCGACAATATTGGTGACCTCTGTGAAAACTTACTTTATTGATCAAAGTTTACGGTTTACATGCAGGTGATGTAGGCTACAAAGTTGTGCATAGGTCACTATGGGAAATTATTTTAGAGATAAATTCATGTGTATAAAGCTATGGTCAGGACACAGCCTGAGGGGTAATTTTAGATTTAAAAAGATAAGATCCTTGACTGTGCCTTGATTTCGATCCTGTGTGCGATTGATAAGAAAAGGCGATGATAAAATAAGCTTCCCCCTTGGGAAAAAAGAACAAATGTGTTTACACTAGACAGAAAATAAACAGTATGATTTATAAAATAAATA
>JAXCGZ010009874.1:57500-62500 GCA_037179515.1 Halocaridina rubra
GATGGCGTAACATCTAGCCCTTTCTCTGTTACCAGTGGTGTTCCTCAGGGCTCTGTTCTTTCACCAACTCTGTTCATTCTCTTCATCAATGATCTTCTACAATCCCCATCTTCCTGTCTTCTTCATGATTTTGCTGACAATTCCACTCTTCACTTTTCCTCTGCCTTTTCTTCGCAACCTTCATCTGCTACTCGTAATCAGTCTCGTATCACTCTTTCTTCTACTCTCATATCCGACTTGCAGAGGGTATCTGAGTGGGGCACTCAAAATTTAGGTAAATTCAATGCCTCCAAGACACAGTTTCTGGCTATCTCATTTTCTTCTTCTCCTCCTGATAACCCTATTGTCTTTGAAACTAACGAAAATTACCCTCTTAATTTTATCAATATATTAGGAATCCATATAAGCTCTAACTTGTCTTGGAGGAATCACATAATCCAAATTTCTAATTCTTCATCCAAAAGATCGGGGGTTCTGTTTCGTTTTCGTCATTACTTTTCCTCTTTACAGTTACTCAAAATCTATAAAGGTCTTATCTGTCCCTGCATAGCATACTGTTCACACATCTCAGGTAATTCCTCTTATACTTATCTCCTTGATAGGGTTGAATCTAAGGAAGCTAGACTCATTAATAATCCTTCTCTTACTTCTTATCTGGATTCTCTCTCTCTTCGCCATAAGGTATCATCCCTTTCTCTTTTCTATCACTACTACTTCCATCGCTGCTCTGATGAGCTGGTGAGTTGCATCCCATCCCCACTGCCGTGGCCACGTAACACTCGCCAAGCGGCCTCATCTCATAGGCACTGTGTGGAAATTTGTAGCTCGTTGAATGGTCGTTGCAGCGACAGCTTCTTACCATCTACCTCCATACTCTGGAACTCTCTTCCTCCTTCTGTCTTTCCTAATTCTTTTGAACTATCTTCCTTCAAAAAGCGAATCTATTGTCATCTCAGGGCCTAATTCTCCATATCTTTAGGTCCTCTGTACTTTGACTATTTTTCTGTATGGCGGTTTCCTTTGTATAATATTGTCTCATCTCTGCCTTGTCCTAAACCTTTTTCTGTTCCTTCGTTTTGGTGTTTTCTCGTGCCCGGCCGTTTATTGATGAGGGCAGTTTTTGCCTGTCCCGGTGTCACACTCATATATATATATATATATATATATATATATATATATATATATATATATATATATATATATATGTGTATATATATATATATATATATATATATGTGTGTGTGTGTGTGTGTGTGTGTGTGTGTGTGTGTGTATTTTGATAGATAAGATAGATAGATATGAATAGAGAGATACAGATAGAAAGACAGACACACATACAGAGAGAGAGAGAGAGAGAGAGAGAGAGAGAGAGAGAGAGAGAGAGAGAGGAGAGAGAGAGAGAGAGAGAGAGAGGAGAGAGAGAGAGAGAGAGAGAATTTCCTGACCATCTTTTCCCTCCTATTTTCCCTCCTCCTCCTCCTCCTCTTTTAGGGGTGGCCTTTTTCAATATCATTCGCCTTCTAACACATATTTCCTCTTTATCAGTAGCCGTGTGTCAGGAGGCTTTCTCACGCCGTATGCATTTACTGTATAATATATGAAGAAAGATGTGACACGAGAAAGCGTAAGAAAAATGGAAGAGGGAATATTATGATAATGCTGGAGCTGATAAACATCCAAATATGGTGTACAACTGGGCGTAAAAAAAAAAAAAAAAAAAAAAAAAAAAAAAAAAAAAAAAATTGCTTTGAAGAAAAAAAATAATCCAAAAGCTATTTGAAGGAACTAGTAAATAGATGTGGAGGTTAAGAACAGTTTTTCTTTTATGTTTTTGATGCTGTAAATTCGGACTCTGTTTCATCTTTCCTAAAAAAAAAAAAAAAATACTAACAGACGAAGCGTATTGGTCAAGATAGGTCGAAGCCTCTCCATCCTACGTATTTCAGTGTGGTAAAATTATGATATACTACTGCGCGAATTTAAAAAGCAAATGAAGACTTCAGGGATATTCTGTTAGCTAAAATGGGATTCTATCCCTCCGTTTACAAAGTCGGCACGCTCGTTTTACAAGCTGTATTATATTATTATTATTATTATTATTATTATTATTATTATTATTATTATTATTATTATTAATTATTATTATTATTATTATTATTAATATTATTATTATTATTATTATTATTATTATTATTATTATTATTATTATTATTATCATTATTATTATTATTATTATTATTATTATTATTATTATTATTATTATTATTATTATTATTATTATTATTATCATTATTATTATTAATTATTATTATTATTATTATTATTAGTATTATTATTGTAAATGCTATTACGATTATCATTATTATTATTATTATTATTAATATTATTATTATTATTATTATTATTATTATTATTATTATTATTATTATTATTAATATCATTATTATTATTATTATTATTATTATTATTATCATTATTATTATTAATATCATTATTATTATCATTATTATTATAAATGCTGTTACAATTATTATTTTTATTATTATTACTATTATTAAATTATTATTATTACTGCCAAGTTTTCCATTCATATTTCTTCTTTCGACAGCAATTATTCTTCATAACTACTAGAACTGGATTAATTTGAATGGAAAAAATGGCAATAATAATAATAATAATAATAATAATAATATATAATAATAATAATAATAATAATAATACAGTAATGATGATGATGATGATAATAATAATAATAATAATAATAATAATAATAATAATAATAATAATAATTAATAATAATAATAATTATTATTATTATTATTATTATTATTATTATTATTATTATTATTATTATTATTATTATTATTATTATTATTATTATGATGATGTTGATGATGATGATGATAATAAATTCTCAAAGAAAAGACCAAGTATGGAATGTGGTAACCCCCCCCCCCAATGCGTATTCCAGTCTTGCTGTTCGAAGAAAGTTTGTGTTAAGGGGGGTTTACTCGGTCAAACGGTTCGTCGAACGCGGCTCGACAGACAAGTTTTTGAAGTGATGTTCGAACCTGTGAACGGGGTATTTGGTCGTCGAACACGTTCGACGCACGTGTTCGACAACCAAATACCCCGTTCACACGTTCGAAAATCACTTCAAACACCTGTCTGTCGAACCGCGTTCGACGAACCGTTTTAGACGTGTAATCCCCCCTTTACCCCCACTGTACAATTATTTCACTCGTATAAATAATTTAAAAATAAGCAGCTTCAGATGGGAGCTCGATATATTCTGGTCGCAAATGTTTGGGTTTATTAAAAGAACTTTTTTTTTTTTTTCCTTTTTAGGGGAATTGAAGTAGACTCAATACTGTTCATATTTACAAATGTTTTTTGTGTGTATTGTCATAAAATGTTTATTCGTGTGGACATTTAAACTTCAGGCCATAAAAGTAGCATTTTAATGCTGACCCTCCCCCCCCCCGTGCTTAGTAGTGTTACTTCACACACTGTGATGAGTTTGCCACGGTCACGTAAGAGTCGACTAAATGTGGGGGGGGGAGCGAGGGGACTGGGAATCCCCTCCTCTATTTTCTCTTCCCATACAGTCAGAGTATATTACCTTGACTCAGCCACTCCCCTTCTAAGGGGAAAAATGTCTCATGAATTTAGATAGATTCATTTCTTCAGTTGGATCCAGGGAAGAGGCAGTAGTCTCTGTGGCAAAATGGTAGCGTCCGTGACTCTGAAACGGCAGGTCGAGGGTTCGCGCCCCGTCACGGACTGAGGTAAGTAATGGCATACGCTCAGGGTAACGATTACATCTGCCAAAACAAGTCCTTCGCAAGAAGGCAACCGACCTAGCCCTTAGTAGAGAAGGGAGTTCTTGACGTAAAACAGAATCCAGTTCCAGAGAAGAGGAGCTTTATGCTACCCACAGATACAAAATGAGGGAACTTTAGCTGTATGTATGCGGGAGCGATTCGGTAAGCAAAGAAAGACATTCTTTTTTATTTGTATGTGCATATATAAAGAAAGAAAGAAAGAAAGAAAGAAAGAAAGAAAGAAAGAAAGAAAGAAAGAAAGAAAATTAAATGAAAGCTAACTAACTTGGTCTTCCATACACCCAGCTTCATATGCAAAAGGAAAGAAAAGAAAAAGATTCTTGAGCATAAGCTAAATAAAATCTATTTTGGTTTTCAAAAACATAATAATACAAAATGGTAAAAAAAAATCTTAGGTATCAAGTAAAAGGAAAGACAATGAGAAAATATGTAAATCTGGATATCTATGAAAAACAAAAATTAGCCAAAGGAAAAAGCTAGATGATTTGTTAGCAAATAATATAGATGAAAATACTTTTGGGTATTTGCCTTCCATTAAAATGGAAAAAAAAAATTAAATCTATGACCCCTTGATCCTTCCTAAAAAAAAAGAAAAAAAAAAGGGGAGAGGAGTCGGCCATGAAGCCCTCTAGAGGTAAAAAGTTAAAATTGACGTCTTAGAAAGGTCTCCTAACTTCGAAAAATGGTTGTATTACTTGCCCTCTTTGAGATAAAAAAAAAAAAATCATTCCTTTACGGCATTATAAGTTCTCTTTGTGAACGTCTTCAATATTATATTTCCATATTCTTTTTCATGCATATATATATATATATATATATATATATATATATATATATATATATATATATATATATATATATATATATATATATATATGTGTGTGTGTGTGTGTGTGTGTGTGTGTGTGTGTGTGTGTTTGCGCGAACGTGTGCGTGTGCATAGAGGGTGGTACATAACCAGTTGATATTAAGCTTAGAAGAACCCATGCAATGTACTCCTTTTTTTTATTTTCTATCTTTGTTCGTCATTGTTTTGCAAATGATGTACTTTGCTGATAGGCTTGCCCCTCTGACTTTCAAAGATGGAGACAGTGAAACTATTCGTATTATTAACGTAAAATCGAGCAAATGCCTATTGGAAGGGCATGAAAATTG
>JAXCGZ010009875.1:5000-17500 GCA_037179515.1 Halocaridina rubra
TTTATAAACCACAGATGTGAAAACTATTTTATGGAAGGCTTGGGAGGCGAAAATTTTATTTTCTAATATTGGATCATATTTGATCAAGACAAGGAGAGATATGAAAGGAAAATGGTACTCAAAAAGAAAACGTGGATATAGAGAGACAGGTTGATATTATGGTGTTGGAAACTTTTACTGTAATGTCTAAGCCAACAGCATTTGCAAAAAGGATTTTTATTAACTCCTTACCTCTTACAGCAGGAAATATCCTATCAGGCGTCTTACTTGTAGGTTTTGGAAATATTATGAAGCAGGTTAACTTAGTATATATTTCACAGAGCATGACACCGGGATGGGCATATAAGATTGCTCTCATAGGGGTTGGACACCAAGAAAACATTTAGAAGAAAATGTAGCAATTTAAGCACAAGGCAGAAATAAAATAATGATAAACAATAAAAAAAAGATTGGGTGAATGAATAGTCAAAGTAATGAAAACCTAGAAACATGGTAGAATGTGGCCCTGAAATGAAGACAGATCAGTTTTTTGAAGGATGAGAGTTCATAAGAGATTGTAAAGACAAAAGGAAGAAGAGAATTTCCGAATCTGGAAGCGGAAGGAAACAAGTAGTATCTGAACCTGGAAATCCACGGGATGCAAAACTCCACACATTACCTTTGTGATGAGGCCACCTGGGGTGAGTTACACGGTCTTGCAAGCGAGTAAGGGATGCACCTCGCCAACTTAATCAGAGCAGCGATGGAAGTAGTACTGAAAGAAAAGAGAAAGGGATGATACCCTGAGGTGAATAAAGAGGTAATCGAGATTAGACATATGTGAAGAGTCATTATCCCTACAACGAATATAAGATTAGTAAAAGGACTAAGAGAGTTTCAGAGTCAGGAGGTGAAAGGAAAGAAGCAGTTACTATACCATCCAATCGCTCGATATATATTACCACAGGCTGCCTGAAGGGTATGTTACACGGCCTAACCAGTAAGGTGGGATGCAACATGCCAACTCAATCAGAAAAATGATAGGAGTAGTACCGACAGAAGTGAGAAAGTGATGACCATCAGCGAAAAAAAAAAAAGTCGAGTTTCGAAGCAAAAGAATAGTCATGAATGGGCCAGGTGATCTTATAAACCACCATATAAAATAGATAAGTAAAAGAAGTGCCCCAGAAAATACAGCAGTATTCTAAGCAGAGACATCTAAGACCCTTATTGAATTTCAATAACTGACAAAGGGAAGAGAAATGACGGAAGTGAATAATAACTCTCAATATCTTATATGCTGTT
Source organism: Halocaridina rubra (assembly GCA_037179515.1). NCBI lineage: Eukaryota > Metazoa > Arthropoda > Malacostraca > Decapoda > Atyidae > Halocaridina > Halocaridina rubra. The sequence goes on from JAXCGZ010009875.1 coordinate 6,285, forward strand.
TCAGAATTTTTAATGATGTGACCCCTCCAAGAATTGTTTGAGGCTATGTTAATTCTTAATATGTTGTTAGAATCAAGAGGATTAATTTATTTTTTTTTCAAGACAATGGGGTTATAATTTGGAAAGATAAAATATTAGCAATACACTTTGTCTTGAAGGCATTCATTTAACTACTTATCGGGTGACCGTATCAGCTACTCTCTGGAAATCAGAGTTGAATTTTCATGAAAGAGTGATACGAGACCGATTTCAAGCATCAGATAAATAGAGTGAAAGGAAGGCAGTGGAAATATAAAGGGTAGAATCATCATTAAAGACGTGGAGGAAAGAGGAAGATTTGGACTGTAGGAAAAGATTGATGAAGAAAAGGAAAAGAGTAGGTGAAGGAGCAGAACCCTGTGGAACACCATTGGAAGCTAGGAAAAACCTATATATTATACCATCAGCAACTACAGATATGAAATGGTCAGAAAGAAAACTGGTATACAGAATTAAAGCCAAAAGCAGGGATTTTGGCAGCAAAGTCTTGTGCCAGACTGTTAAAAGCCATATAGATATCAAGCGCGACAGAAAGTATTCCCTATCGTGACCCAGGGAAGATGACCGTACTTGAGTGAGTAGGACAGGAGGTTATCAGTGGACCTTGTCTCATGGAAGCTGTACTGGTGATCAGAAGTAAAAAAGTTGGTGTCAAGATGTTTCAATAAGTGGGAATCAAGCAAAGTTATGAATATTTTAGTCACAGAAGATTTCAGAGCATTTGGTCAGTCACTGAAAGGAATAGAATGGTCACACTTCATTGGAGTAGTCTGAGTTAGATATTGCTTCTAAGATAAAGGAATGATACTGGTTAAGAGAGTGTAATTATAGGGACAGCAAAGCATGGGAGCCAGTTCATTTGCAATCCTTTCAAGGAACTTTACAAGGATATTGTTAGGTTCAGATATATTGTTTGTCTTTATAGAGAGAAAAACACTCTGGACGTTGCTTGTTGAAACAATAGGAGATAGTACAGGATTATTAAGGGTTAAAGTGCGAGGTCAGGTGGAAATAATTAGAGCCGCAGACAGTGACATTGACAGTGAGAGAGCAAGCTATGAAACCATAAGGACTGATAAGAGTAGGAAAGGTACATTATCAGAAGCTTTTGGAGAGTTTTTTGGCTGATACCAAGAACATTTATGTGTGGGAGACGAGTTCAGGCCATTATCTGTCCTTTTCATAGGAAAATCTTTAGATCTACAAATTTGAGAAGTGTAGCAATTCTTAGTTATAATGACAACAAAGCAAGTATAAATAAAATTTCTTGTTCATTCCTACAATGGTTCAGTTAGCGATACTACAGACTTATTTTGATCTGTACAAAGAAAACTCTGCCAAATTTTGAGGATGGGTGTATATTCATTATAATGATGCAGCACCATACTCTTCATAGCTGATTTGAAATATTGTTTAGATAATCTCAGTATAATGATCCCAAGGAACACCTCACCACTTTGTGTTTTACAAACTTCCTATTAAGTTAGGTAAGCACATTTTTTCTTTGCAGTCATGAAGTATGAAATAGGATTTTTTATGTCGCAAATAGACAATTATAGAACCACTAAAAATTGTAGCATCACCTACTGGGGAGGTAGGCTCCAATGCTTCACCCAGCATCTCAAGGCAGCCACCCAGGTCAGACTAGTTACAATGATAATTTCTCCTAATTATGAATTGGGTGGTGACATTTCTTGATCTCTATGGTCGGAGAACTCTTCAATGTCACCACTTTTTGACTGGCAAGAAAAGGTAAATCTTGCCAAAAAGTTAAAATATTCTCTTCAAAATCTTAATTTAGTGTGAGTTCCTCGCCACTTTAGAATGTGTGGTCTTGTGGAACATGGCAATTTTATTCTTAGGGTTGGTATCAGACGCCTCCCTAAACATTCATAGCTGATTATTATTAGTATTACTATTATTATTGTTTTAATAATTTGTTAGAAAATCATTACACACTCTCCTATTGTATCTCTTGTATCCAACGCAATCAAATCTTTGCTTGTTTCAAATGAGATTATCTAGTTCCTCAAGGTATTCAGCCAAAGATTTGACTTTTTGGAAAATTTCTGATTGAGTTAATAATATCTGGTTATGTTGAGGTGCTATTTGTTTGTATCTGTCCAAATCAGCTCTCAGTTTCTTAAGTGACTCTAGTAGCTTCTGGACCAGCTATGACAGATTTGTTCAAAGCCGTCTCTCTGATTCCTGTCACACAACCAATTATAATTATCTGATTATTTATCAATCATGAACCTAGTCAACAGCAATTGTGGATTACACTTGCGTTAATTTTTGCATCAGAGAGTTGTCATTTCGCGTATTTCATAAACAAGTGCGTAACAAATTTGCGTAACTTTCTCTTTGACTTCCCATGGGATGACTACTGCTTTCGGTCCCGCAACCCTGATCGAGTAGCTGTAAAAGTTGCCGAGATCATGACCGCGGGAATGGAGGCGTATATCCCCTCTTCTACAAAAACTTTCTCTCCCCCTAAACCTTGGTTTGACCGTGCCTGCTCCATGGCCATCCAGGCTAGGAATCAAGCTCACCGATCTTACCAAGCCTCTCCTTCCGATTTAACTAGCTCTGCTTTTATTATAGCTAGGAATCACTGTACAGCTCAGATTCGAAGGTCTAAGGCTTCCTTTATAAGAAGGAAAGTTGATGACCTTAACTGCTCTCCCACTGACAAATGCTTCTGGTCCTTAGCCAAAAACCTCTCCAAAAACTTCTGTAACTCAAGCTTTCCCCCTCTCGTTCGTTCTGATGGTTCTATAGCTTGCTCTCCCACTGACAAAGCCACTCTCTTTGGCTCTCATTTTTCTGCCAACTCTTCTATCAACGATTCTAGCACACCTGTTCCTCAGTCTTTTCCCCTCTCTAACCCTATGCCCTCCCTTATCCTTTCTTCACGCATAGTTCATAAGGTTCTTCGCTCACTAAAGACAAACAAGGCATCTGGTCCCGATGGTATCCCTGCAAGGTTCCTTAAGGAGTTTGCAGATGAACTGGCTCCCGTGCTTTGCCATCTTTTTCGCCTCATTCTGTCAACCAGTATCTATCCTTCATCTTGGAAGCATGCTCTAGTTCAACCTGTTCCTAAGAAGGGTGACCGCTCTATTCATTCTAACTACTGACCTATTGCTCTAACCTCCTCTGTTGCTAAAGTTTTCGAAACTTTGCTCAATGCTCACTTCATGAAACGCCTTGAATCTAACTCACTTATCTCCGATCACCAGTATGGTTTCCGCAAGGCAAGATCCACTGGTGATCTCCTGTCCTATCTTACTCATGTATGGTCATCTTCTCTGGGGAACTATGGGGAATCCTTTGTCATCGCCCTTGATATCTCTAAGGATTTTGACAGAGTCTGGCAAAAGGCTCTGTTGCCCAAACTCCATGCCTATGGCTTTACCCCTTCTTTCTGTTCTCTGATTTCCAGTTTTCTTACTGACCGTTCTATATGTGTAGTTGTTGATGGCTCGACATCTAGCCCTTTCTCTGTTTCCAGTGGTGTTCCACAGGGCTCTGTTCTTTCACCTACTCTCTTCCTTCTCTTCATCAATGATCTTCTACAATCCCCATCTTCCTCTCTTCTTCATGCCTTTGCTGATGATTCTACCCTTCATTTTTCCTCTGCCTTTTCTTCACAACCTTCATATGTTACTCGTAATCAATCTCGTATCACTCTTTCTTCTACTCTTAACTCCGATTTTCAGAGAGTATCTGAATGGGGCACTCAAAATTTAGTTAAATTCAATGCCTCCAAGACACAGTTTCTTGGTTATCTCTTTATCTCCTTCTCCTCCTGATAACGCTATTGTCTTTGAAGCTAATGAAATTAACCCTCTTAACTCTATTAATATATTAGGAATCCATATAGCCTCTAACTTGTCTTTGAGGAATCACATAACCCAAATTTCTAAATCTTCATCCAAAAAATTAGGCTTTTTTTTTCGTTATCGTTATTACTTTTCCTCATTGCAGTTACTTAAAATTTACAAAGCTCTTATCTGCCCCTGCTTAGAATACTGCGCACTCTTCTGGGGTGCTTCTTCCTTTACTTATCTTCTTGATAGGGTTGAATCTAAGGCAGTCAGACTCATTAATGATCCTTCTCTTACTTCTAACCTGGATTCTCTCTCTCTTTGCTGTAAGGTATCTTCCCTTTCGCTTTTCTATCACTACTACTTCCATCGCTGCTCTGATGAGTTGGCGAGTTGCATCCCTCCTCCACTGCCGAGGACGCGTAACACTCGCCAAGCGGCCTCATCTCACAGGTGCTGTGTGGAGATTTGTAGCTCGCGGATTGGTCGGTGCAGCGACTGCTTCTTCCCATCTACCTCCAGACTCTGGAACTCTTTTCCTACTTCTGTCTTTCCTAATTTTTATGACATTTCATCCTTCAAAAAGCAGATCTATCCTCATTTCAGAGCCTAGTCCTCCATATCTCTGGGTAATCTCTACTTTGACTGTTTTTTTCTGTCTGTCGTTTTCCTTTGTGTGACATTACCTCATCTCTGCCTTGCCCTTAACCTTGTTCTTTTCCTTCGTCTTGGTATTTTCACGTGCCCGGGCCTTTGTTGATGACGGCAGTTTCTGCCTGTCCCGGTGTCACACTCTTAAAAAAAAAAAGTGACACTAGCTACTACCGTTGCACAATATATATATATATATATATATATATATATATATATATATATATATATATATATATATATATATATATATATATATATATATATATATATATATATATATATATATATATATATATATATATATATATATATATATAGATATAGATATAGATATAGATATAGATATAGATATAGATATAGATATAGATATAGATATAGATATATGATATATATATATATATATATATATATATATATATATATATATATATATATATATATATATATATATATATATATATATATATATATATATATATATATATATATATATATATATATATATATATATATATATATATATATATAACCAAGCAAGCAGATTACATATATGAAAACATGAAAAAATTTTTTTTTACCCCGACCGGGACTAGAACCTAGGACTTATGATTACTAATTCAAGGCGCTACCACTACACCACAGAAGGTTAAAAGGAATCCAACCTTATAGCTTATATCTGCTATACTTAGGAATGAACGCATTCTAACTGAATGCCACTATGTTCATATTACAGATTCCCCAACCTCACTCGTGGCTTCATTATATCATTTAATTCAAGTCCCAATCTCATTCGTGCCATGAAATAACCAAGGAATCACATTACATATGTGAAAACATGAATAATTTATTTACCCCGACTGGGACTCGAACCTAGGACTTATGATTACTAAGTCAAGGCGCTACCACTACACCACAGAAGGTTAAAAGGAATCCAACCTTATAGCTTATATCTGCTATACTTAGGAATGAATGCATTCTAACTGAATGCCACTATGTTCATATTAAAGATTCCCCAACCTCACGCGTGGCTTCATTATAGCATTTAATTCAAGTTCCTAAGTATAACTGATATAAGCTATAAGGTTGAAACTGCAGCTTGAGTTCGCATTAACTACCTCCTCGCTTAGCGAATACCAATTTTCAACTACTATTCAGTAAAAAAGATGTTTTCTAACGAAGCTTCAAACTATGATTTCTAGTTCTAGTGCCAGACATATCAAAATTTCGATCCCTATCTGCTCTGTCATTACCATGAGGGAATTTAATATATGTCACTATATCTCCCGTCAACCTTCTAGCGTCGAGTGATGGTAAGTCTAATTTCCTCAGCCTTTCATCATAACTGAGATTGCGTATTTCCGGCACCAGTTTCGGGGCATGTATATGAAGTTTTTCCAGCTTAACTACGTGCTTTTTCAGGTGCGGATTCCCAAAGGGGGATGCATATAAAATTTTGGCCTCACATAGGCTACATAAATATTTCTGTGCATTTACTTGTCCATGTGCCTCAAGGCTACTCTTGCATTTGCTAAGAAAGCATATGTTGTTCATACTATGTCATTTATATACATTTCTGGAGACAAATCAGCCACTATGTGTACTCCTGTATTTTTCCCATTCTCTGTCTCTTGAAGTTCTACTCCTGCCACCAAGTAGTCAAGCTTGGGCCTTCTTGCACTTGTACCCATTCTCATTACCTTACATTTTAAAGCAATGAATTTCATTATCCACTTTTCTGACCACTCGTGCAGACTATCTAGATCTTCCTTAAGTTTTCTTCCATTGTTCTCGTGTCATACTTTCTTCACAATCTTTGTACTATCTGCAAACATATTTATGAATGAATTTACAGACTCTGGTAGGTTATTTACATATACAAGGAACAAAAGCGACCCTAAACCTGAACCCTGAGGAACTTCACTACAAACTCCTCTCTATTCAGACAATGAGTGTCTTACCTTAACCCTCTGTTCCCTTCCTTCTAAATATTTACTGAAAACAGTAAATCTTGGATATGAGATTCAATATATAGAGAAATTATTTAATATAAACCCAACCTTACCTAAGCTTTGCTAACCTAACCCTATCTAACCTAACCTAACCTAGCCTAAGCACACCTAACCTGATCTGACTTAAACTAACCTAACTTAATCAAACCTAACGTACCCTAACTTTGCCTAAACTAACCTAACGTAGCCTGACCTAACATGACCGGACCTGTCCTGACCTGACTTGATATTGCCTGACCTTAACCTAACCTGACATGGCACGACCTAACCGGATTTCACCTGAGCTGACTTGACCTAACTTGGCCTAACCTAACCAAAACTACCCTAATATCACCTGACCTAACCAAACCTACCCTATCATGACGTAGCCTTCCCTGACCTAACCTAGCCAGAACAGATCTGACCTAACCTGACCTGATCTGATTTACTCTCTCTCTCTCTCTCTCTCTCTCTCTCTCTCTCTCTCTCTCTCTCTCTCTCTCTCTCTCTCTCTCTCTCTCTCTCTCTCTTTTTCAGAATCATTAATATTCATATCATCTGTTTCTCTTCCTCGTTCATTTTATATCCTTAGAAATTATTATTACAAAGTTATAAATAAATATTTAAAAAAATATATTATTTCTTTCAATGTTTATGTTTATCAAGTGTAATGACACCAATATACTATCCATGCCTTTAACTTCGATACTATTCCACCTCGAAACCCAGCATTCTAATATATATTGAATGATCATGCTTAGTTGATAGGCTCTATTCCCCTTAACGTCACCAGTGATTTTTGGCGTCTTTATCGCCCAAGTGAAGACAGTGATGAGTTTGGCTTTAAGAATAAACTTGAAGAGTTGAATACAGGACTTCCCAGGTGGATAGCAGGTGCAACATCCCATAAACTCCTTACCTACTTCATGAGTGCATAAATCTAAATAAGTAATTAATTCTTAAAAATAAAGTGTTTTCATTTCTTGCAGTAACCATAGTGACTTCTCTATTCTGTATATGTAATTCATCACACTAAAAAACCTTTGAAATGAAAAATATCTTTTAATTACATTATTAGTGTCTCATCTTCCTTTAGTAGGTAATACATTCTAAATTTGTAATTTTCTTTTATAAAGATAAACTACGTGACTTATTGATAATATCCTGTAATCAACTAGAAGAGTTCAGCTGTTCCTCTGGGTGATAAATGCATATATGTTTTACTATGATGCTAGAGCAATGTTTCCCTTTAACTCTATGCTCTTTTGTTCCCTTTGAAAGTTTTGCATTACCAACACTTGCCCTTCACGTCTTTACATCTGGGTAAACTAATAATAATCCGGTTTTACGTCACAGACTCCATTTTCTAGTAAAAGCTAGAACGGTGCCCTATTTCAAAGAGTTTGGGTTTTGACCGAGTGTGCCCATTGCCCCAAGTGAATGCCCTCTCTACCCTCGGACCGGATAAAGACCCAAACATTTTTTGAGTTTAATAGAAAATTTTACTGTTGACAAACATGAGTCCTTGCTCTCTTCTCACCCACATGCCGAAGTTTTCTGCATTGGAGACTTCAATGTACACCACAGAGAGTGCCTTCATTCTTCTCACACTGATGTGGGGGGAAGCGAGGCTCTTGCTTGTTCTGTTACTCACGATCTGGAGCAAATTATCAATCATCCTACTCGATTTCCTGATCGTCACAACCATGCTGCAAACATTCTCGACCTAATTTTTACTTCTAACCCTTCAAACTACTTTTATACTGTGGTTTCCCCTCTTGGTAAATCTGACCACTCTATGATCTCAGTCTCTTCCATTTTCACTCCCCCACCACCAATACCCCCTCTTAGCGCCGCCTTTGGCACTTCGAGCGTACCTAACATGAAATTTTACGTAACTTTCTCTTTGACTTCCCATAGGATGACTACTGCTTTTGGTCCCGCAACTCTAATCAAGTAGCTCTAAAAGTTGCCGAGATCATAACCGTGGAAATGGAGGCGTACATCCCCACTTCTACAAAAACTTTCTCTATCCATAAACCTTGGCTTGACAGTGCCTGCTCCATGGCTATCCGGGCTAGGAATCGGGCTCACCGATCTTACCTAGCCTCTCCTTCCGATTTAACTCACTCTGCCTTTATTATAGCTAGGAATCGTTGTACTGCTCAGATTTGAAGGTCTAAGGCTTCCATTATAAGAAGGAAAGCTGATGACCTTAACTCTTCTCCCACTGACAAATGCTTCTGGTCCTTAGCCAAAAACCTCTACAAAAACTTCTGTAATTCAAGCTTTCCCCGGGGCTCTCATTCATTCTGATGGTTCTATAGCTTGCTCTCCCACTGACAAAGCCACTCTCTTTAGCTCTCATTTTTCTGCCAACTCTTCTATAAACGAATCCAGCACCCCTGTTCCTCAGTCTTTACCCCTCTCTAACCCTATGCCTTCCCTTATCCTTTCTTCACGAAAAGTTCATAAGATTCTTCGCTTGGTAAAGACGAACAAGGCATCTGGTCCTGATGGTATTCCAGCAAAGATCCTTAAGGAGTTTGCAGAGGAACTGGCTCCTGTGCTTTGCCATCATTTTTGCCTCATTCTGTAAACCAGTATCTCTACTTCATCTTGGAAGCATGCTCTAGTTCAACCTGTTCCTAAGAAGGGTGACCACTCTATTCCTTCTAACTACTGACCTATTGCCCTAACCTCCTCTATTGCTAAAGTTTTCGAAGCTTTGCTCAATTCTCACTTCTTGAAACGCCTTGAATCTAACTCACTTATCTCCGATCACCAGTACGGCTTCTGCAAGGCAAGATCCACTGATTGATCTCCTGTCCTATCTTACTCATGTATGGTCATCTTCTCTGAGGAACTATGGGGAATCCTTTGTTGTTGCCATTCATATCTCTATGGCTTTTGACAGAGTCTGGCACAAGGCCCTGTTGGCCAAACTCCCTGCCTATGGCTTTACCCCTTCTTTTTGATCTCTGATTTCCAGTTTTCTTAATGACCATTTTATATCTGTAGTTGTTGATGGCGTGACATCTAGCCCTTTCTCTGTTACCAGTGGTGTTACACAGGGCTCTGTTCTTTCACCTACTCTGTTCCTTCTCTCCATCAATGATTTTCTACAATCCCCATCTTCATCTCTTCTTCATGCCTTTGCTGATGATTCTACCCTACACTTTTCCTCTGCTTTTTCTTCACAACCTTCATCTGTTTCTCGTAATCAATCTCGTATTACTCTTTCTTCTAGGCTTTACTCCGATTTGCAGAGAGTAAACAAAAATTTAATTAAATTCAATACCTCAAGACACAGTTTCTGGCTATCTCTTTATCTTATTCTTCTCCTGATAACAAGTATTGTCTTCGAAACTAATGAAATTTACCCTCTTAACTCTATCAACATATTAGGAATGCATATCGCCTCTAACTTGTCTTGGAGGAATCACATCACCCAAATTTCTAAATTTCATCCAAAAAATTTGGGATTTTTTTTCGTTTTCGTCTTTACATTTCCTCTTTGCAGTTACTTAAATTTTACAAAAGTCTTATCTGTCCCTCCTTAGAATACTTCTCACACATCTGGGGTGCTTCTTCTTATACTTATCTTCTTGATAGGGTTGAATCTAAGGCAGTCAGAATCATTACTAATCCTTTTCCTATTTCTAATCTGGACTCTCTCTCTCTTTGGTGTAAGGTATCTTCCCTTTCTCTTTTCTATCGCTACTACTTCCATCGCTGCTCTGATGAGTTGGTGAGTAACACTCACCAAGCGGCCTCATCTCACAGGTACTCTGTGGAGATTTGTAGATCGCTGATTGGTCTGTGCAGCGACTGCCTCTTCCAAGCTGCCTCCAGAATCTGGAACTCTCTTCCTCCTTCTGTCATTCCTAATTCTTGTGACCTATCATCCTTCAAAAGCAGATCTTTCGTCATTTCAGAGCCTATTCCTCCATATCTCTGGATCCTCTGTACTTTGACTGTTTTTTCCTGTCTGCCGTTTTCCTTTTTGTGATATTACCTCATCTCTGCCTTGTCGTTAACCTTTTTCTATTCCTTTGTCTTGGTATTTTCTCGTGCCCGGGCCTTTATTGATGAGGGCAGTTTCTGCCTGTCTTGGTGTCACACTCATATAAAAGAAGTAACAGACAATTGAAATCATCGGATAAACTATCTAATCCAGGTAAGAAAGTCACAAGTAAAAAGTCACAGAAAATTGTCACTTGAAAAATATCATGTAACCTAACCTAACTTATAACATTTTTACCTATGACTTTTCCCCTAGCCGAAATTGTGACTTTTTTCTGTGATTCTTTTCCTGTGACTTTTACCTGCCACGCAACTACCAACTCGTCAAGCAGCTTGGGATGATCTAACCTAATTACCTTACCAAACCAAGCCTAACTACTTTAATTAACCTAACCAAATATTACCACTGAATAAATAGCAAGCCACTAGAAAATCATTGTGTAAATTACAGACTCATTGAGAGGTAAAAATAAATATTTTACCTGCTCTTAATAATATTGCATAGACTCTCAGAAGTGCATAATAATTAAAGATTCCCAGTTAGAAAACTAGAAGAAAGAAACCCTTTCTACGTCCTCAGTCAGCAAGCAAGCTTTCTGAGTCTAAAATATTATACTGGGTTGAGAATGGTTAAGTTATCTTAAGATTGTCAAATTTAACAGATTCAGAAAATGAACTA
>JAXCGZ010009875.1:22500-27500 GCA_037179515.1 Halocaridina rubra
ACAGATGGTCAAAAGGATTCCAAAGTTATAGCTTATATCTGCTATACTTAGGAATGAACGCATTGTAACTGAATGCCACTATCTTCATATTACATATTCCCCAACCTCACTTGGGGCTTCATTTTAGCATTTAATTCAATTCACAATCTCATCCGGGCCATGAAATAATCAGAAAAGCACATTACATATGTGAAAACATGAATCATTTTTTTACCCAGACCTGGACTCGAACCTAGGATTTATGATTACTAAGTCATGGCGCTACCACTACACCACAGAAGGTTACAAGGAATCCAAACTTATAGCTTATATCTGCTATACTTAGGAATGAACACATTCTAACTGAATGCCACTATGTTCATATTACAGATTCCCCAACCTCACTTGTGGCTTCATTTTAGCATTTAATTCAATTCCCAATCCCATTCGGGCCATGAAATAATCAGATAAGCACATTACATATGTGAAAATATGAATAATTTTTTTACTCCGACCGGGACTCGAACCTAGGACTTATGATTACTAAGTCAAGGCGTTACCACTACACCAAAGAAGGTTAAAAGGAATCCAACCTTATAGCTTATAACTGCTATACTTAGGCATGAACGCATTCTAACTGAATGCCACTATGTTCATATTACAGATTCCCAAACCTCACTCGTTGCTTCATTTTAGCATTTAATTCAATACCCAATCTCATTCGGGCAATGAAATAATCAGATAAACACATTACATATGTGAAAACATGAATAATTTTTTTACCCCGACCGGGACTCGAACCTAGGACTTATGATTACTAAGTCAAGGCGCTATCACTACACCACAGAAGGTTAAAAGGAATCCAACCTTATAGCTTATATCTGCTATACTTAGGAATGAACTCATTCTAACTGAATGCCACTATGTTCATATTACAGATTCCCCAACCTCACTCGTGGCTTCATTTTAGCATTGAATTCAATTCCCAATCTTATTTGGGTCATGAAATAATCAGATAAGCACATTACATATGTGAAAACATGAATCATTTTTTTACCCCGAACGGGACTCGATTCTAGAACTTATGATTACTAAGTCAAGGCATTATCACTACACCACAGAAGATTAAAAGGAATCCAAACTTATAGCTTATATCTGCTATACTTAGGAATGAACGCATTCTAACTGAATGCCACTATGTTTACATTACATATTCCCCAACTTCACTCGTGGCTTCATTTTAGCATTAAATTCAATTCCCAATCTCATTCGGGCCATGAAATAATCAGAAAAGCACATTACATATGTGAAAACATGAATCATTTTTTTACCCCGCCAGGGACTCGAACCTAGGACTTATGATTACTAAGTCAAGACGCTATCACTACACCACAGAAGTTTAAAAGGAATCCAACCTTATAGCTTATATATGCTATATTTAGGAATGAACGCATTCTAACTGAATGCCACTATGTTCATATTGCAGATTCCCAAACCTCACTCGTGGCTTCATTTTAGCATTTAATTCAATTCCCAATCTCATTCGGGCCATGAAATAATCAGATAAGCACATTTCAAATGTGAAAACATGAATCATTTTTTTACCCCGACTGGGACTCGAACCTAGGACTTATGATTACTAAGTCAAGGTGCTACCAATACACCACAGAAGGTTAAAATGGATCCAACCTTATAGCTTATATCTGCTATTCTTAGGAATGAACGCATTCTAACTGAATGCCATTATGTTCATATTACATATTCCCCAACCTCACTCGTGGCTTCATTTTAGCATTTAATTCAATTCCTCATCTCATTCGGGCCATGAAATAATCAGATAAGCACATTACATATGTGAAAACATGAATCATTTTTTTTCCCCGACCGGGACTCAAACCTAGGACTTATGATTACTAAGTAAAGGCGCTATCACTACACCACAGATGTTTAAAAGGAATCCAACCTTATAGCTTATATCTACTATACTTAGGAATGAACACATTCTAACTGAATGCCACTATGTTCATATTACAGATTCCCCAACCTCACTCGTGGCTTCATTTTAGCATTTAATTCAATTCCCAATCTCATTCGGGCCATGAAATAATTAGATAAGCACATTACATATATGAAAACATGAATCATTTTTTTACCCCGACAGGGACTCGAACCTAGGACTTATGATTACCAAGTCAAGGCGCTACCACTACACCACAGATGGTTAAAAGGATTCCAAAGTTATAGCTTATATCTGCTATACTTAGGAATGAACGCATTGTAACTGAATGCCACTATCTTCATATTACATATTCCCCAACCTCACTTGGGGCTTCATTTTAGCATTTAATTCAATTCACAATCTCATTCGGGCCATGAAATAATCAGAAAAGCACATTACATATGTGAAAACATGAATCATTTTTTTACCCCGACCTGGACTCGAACCTAGGATTTATGATTACTAAGTCAAGGCGCTACCACTACACCACAGAAGGTTACAAGGAATCCAAACTTATAGCTTATATCTGCTATACTTAGGAATGAACGCATTCTAACTGAATGCCACTATGTTCATATTACAGATTCCCCAACCTCACTCGTGGCTTCATTTTAGCATTTAATTCAATTCCCAATCCCATTCGGGCCATGAAATAATCAGATAAGCACATTACATATGTGAAAACATGAATCATTTTTTTACCTCGACCGGGACTCGAACCTAGGACTTATGATTACTAAGTCATGGCGTTACCACTACACCAAAGAAGGTTAAAAGGAATCAAACCTTATAGCTTATATCTGCTATACTTAGGCATGAACGCATTCTAACTGAATGCCACTATGTTCATATTACATATTCCCAAACCTCACTCGTGGCTTCATTTTAGCATTTAATTCAATACCCAATCTCATTCGGGCAATGAAATAATCAGATAAACACATTACATATGTGAAAACATGAATCATTTTTTTACCCCGACCGGGACTCGAACCTAGGACTTATGATTACTAAGTCAAGGCGCTACCCCTACACCACAGAAGATTAAAAGGAATCCAAACTTATAGCTTATATCTGCTATACTTAGGAATGAACTCATTCTAACTGAATGCCACTATGTTCACATTACATATTCCCCAACCTCACTCGTGGCTTCATTTTAGCATTAAATTCAATTCCCAATCTCATTCGGGCCATGAAATAATCAGAAAAGCACATTACATATGTGAAAACATGAATCATTTTTTTACCCCGACCGGGACTCGAACCTAGGACTTATGATTACTAAGTCAAGGCGCTATCACTACACCACAGAAGGTTAAAAGGAATCCAACCTTATAGCTTATATATGCTATACTTAGGAATGAACTCATTCTAACTGAATGCCACTATGTTCATATTACAGATTCCCCAACCTCACTCGTGGCTTCATTTTAGCATTTAATTCAATTCCCAATCTCATTTGGGTCATGAAATAATCAGATAAGCACATTACATATGTGAAAACATGAATCATTTTTTACCCCGAACGGGACTCGAACCTAGAACTTATGATTACTAAGTCAAGGCGCTATCACTACACCACAGAAGATTAAAAGGAATCCAAACTTATAGCTTATATCTGCTATACTTAGGAATGAACGCATTCTAACTGAATGCCACTATGTTCACATTACATATTCCCCAACCTCACTCGTGGCTTCATTTTAGCATTAAATTCAATTCCCAATCTCATTCGGGCCATGAAATAATCAGAAAAGCACATTACATATGTGAAAACATGAATCATTTTTTCACCCCGACAGGGACTCGAACCTAGGACTTATGATTACTAAGTCAAGACGCTATCACTACACCACAGAAGTTTAAAAGGAATCCAACCTTATAGCTTATATATGCTATACTTAGGAATGAACACATTCTAACTGAATTCCACTATGTTCATATTGCAGATTCCCCAACCTCACTCGTGGCTTCATTTTAGCATTTAATTCAATTCCCAATCTCATTCGGGCAATGAAATAATCATATAAGCACATTACATATGTGAAAACATGAATCATTTTTTTACCACGACCGGGACTCGAACCTAGGACTTATGATTACTAAGTCAAGGTGCTACCACTACACCACAGAAGGTTAAAATGGATCCAACCTTATAGCTTATATCTGCTATTCTTAGGAATGAACGCATTCTAACTGAATGCCATTATGTTCATATTACATATTCCCCAACCTCACTCGTGGCTTCATTTTAGCATTTAATTCAATTCCTCATCTCATTCGGGCCATGAAATAATCAGAAAAGCACATTACATATGTGAAAACATGAATCATTTTTTTACCCCGACAGGGACTCGAACCTAGGACTTATGATTACTAAGTCAAGACGCTATCACTACACCACAGAAGTTTAAAAGGAATCCAACCTTATAGCTTATATATGCTATACTTAGGAATGAACGCATTCTAACTGAATTCCACTATGTACATATTGCAGATTCCCCAACCTTACTCGTGGCTTCATTTTAGCATTTAATTCAATTCCCAATCTCATTCGGGCCATGAAATAATCAGATAAGCACATTACATATGTGAAAACATGAATCATTTTTTTACCCCGACCAGGACTCGAACCTAGGACTTATGATTACTAAGTCAAGGTGCTACCACTACACCACAGAAGGTTAAAATGGATCCAACCTTATAGCTTATATCTGCTATTCTTAGGAATGAACGCATTCTAACTGAATGCCATTATGTTCATATTACATATTCCCCAACCTCACTCGTGGCTTCATTTTAGCATTTAATTTAATTCCTCATCTCATTCGGGCCATGAAATAATCAGAAAAGCACATTACATATGTGAAAACATGAATCATTTTTTTACCCCAACCGGGACTCGAACCTAGGACTTATGATTACTAAGTCAAGGCGCTATCACTACACCACAGATGTTTAAAAGGAATCCAACCTTATAGCTTATATCTGCTATACTTAGGAATGAACACATTCTAAC
>JAXCGZ010009875.1:32500-52500 GCA_037179515.1 Halocaridina rubra
TATATATATATATATATATATATATATATATATATATATATATATATATATATATATATATATATATATATATATATATATATATATATATATATATATATATATATATATATATATATATATATATATATATATATATATATATATATATATATATATATATATATATATATATATATATATATATATATATATATATGAGACACTGATCTCGAAACAGCAATGGCTCTTCTGAAAGCCTTGAAAGCCACAAGCTTATAGAAATATCCTTTAACAAAATATGTATATATCCAAGGTATATAACAATCAAATAGATAAAACAAATTCCTTTTTGATTCTCGATAAAGATAGCTATTTAAACAAAATTAAAAATTTATAAGCACACATTTGCAGTTAAAAAAGAATTTCTTAGATGATGTTATGAAACACTTTAACAGCAAGGTAAAGCGTATTCTTAATAATCAAGAGTTCCTAATTGACCAGGTATATGTTCATTCCCCTAGACTCCCAAATCTTTAGAGATTAGTATAAATTCACAAGCCTTGATTACCTATGCACCCAATTATTAGTTCTGTTGGTTCTATATCTTATATACTACCTAAGTTTTTAGTTAGTTTATTGTCCCATTTTCTCGGAAAAATATCATCCTCCCATATATTGAATTAATCTGACCTGATTTCAAAACTTCATAATCTTGTTATCACTCCAGATATGCATATGAACAGTTTTGAAGTTTGTTTCCTCTTTACCAAAGTATCCATAGATTACTTGTTAGATTACCCTAGTTGTGAACTAGATAATCATTCTATTAATTTATCCTAATAATGTTATATTACAACTAATTCGCCTTTGTGTTGCAGAATACAAGTTAGTTTTTGGCTTTAGATTTAATCATTTAACTCTTGTATGGCAATGAAAAACCCTTATCTCCTCTTCTTTCTAATCTTTAAATGGAATTTTTACAAAGAGAGTACCTTTAATCTATTGTCCTTAAAAATACTGCATTTCATTTATTGGGTATGTTTATGATGTACTGCTTTTCCCGTACTTATATTAATGTTCTCTAGTTTCTAAGTTCAATAATTTTGTTACCTCTATTGAATTTACGTCAGAAATAGAAAATAATAACAGCTTGTCATTCTTAGACAGTTTGTTACATAGACAACCTTTTTCATTTAGGTTTGATATTTCTAGCAAGCCAACAAATAATCTATCTTATGTGCATATTTATTTCAAAGGTCATATGTCATGATCATGTTGTGAAATATAATTTGAGGGAGACAAATCACATGAAAAAGATGAAGAGCAAGATATTCCACTTCCAGATAAGTCCAAGCAATTATTGACAGGACAATGTCTTCGGAAAAAAAATTATCTTTTTTACGAGATATCTAAACCATGTCTAATGTTGGACAGCACTTCATAACTTAGCTGGCTTACTGATTACGTCATTGAATGATTGATAAGGTGACTGAATGAAAAATGGAGTTCCTTATCCGATATGTTGATTGATTGGTACTCTCTCTCTCTCTCTCTCTCTCTCTCTCTCTCTCTCTCTCTCTCTCTCTCTCTCTCTCTCTCTCTCTCTCTCTCTCTCTCTCTCTCTCTATCTATCTATCTATCTATCTATCTACCTATCTATCTATCTATCTCTCTGTAGAGAGAGAAAGAAAGAAGGAGAGAGAGAGAGTGAGTGAGAGAGAGAGAGAGAGAGAGAGAGAGAGAGAGAGAGAGAGAGAGAGAGAGAGAGAGAGAGAGAGAGAGAGAGAGAGGAGAGAGAGAGAGAGAGAGAGAGAGAGAGAATGAAGCTTTTGAAAATACCCCCCAAGACTCAATATTAATCTGACCACGACTCAGGAAAGTTTTATTAAAAGTTTTCTTATGAACCAAATTTATTTTCCTCGCGATATTTGTATATTAATTCCAGGTCATTTTATTTTACTCCTTCCACAGTAAGAGCTATTTTTTTTTAAGGAAATATTGATTCAATGCAGAATGAGGTTTATAATTTTTCTCTTTCAATAAATGAAATGAGGACTATATTTAACACCTAAAACGGTATTTTCAGCAATGACATTTCATGCATAAAGCACTGTCTCTTTTTTGTTTGTTTTTTTTCATACAAAAGAATATCCTCTTCGCATTCTCTCCCTTTCTGTGACATACACATGCAACGATACATCTATCAGAGGAAGTGAATTTGTTTTACTTCTGTTCTTCCATTAAAGTTCATGACACCATGGCAGCTAAGTGGAGAATTTGGTTTGTTTAGGACAAAAAAATCTCATGAAGGGAAAGCTTCTAATTACAACTAGCTATATCTTTTTACACCATAGTCTCGATAATTTACTTTTTGAAGAAAACAAATTTCTATGGTGTATTTGGTAGTACTCTAAAGCCGAAATAATCATAAGAAATTTCTTTGCATGATGCAAAATAATAATAATAATAATAATAATAATAATAATAATAATAATAATAATAATAATAATAATAATCAATAATAATAATAATAATAATAATAATAATAATAATAATAATAATAATAATAATAATAAAAATAATAATAATAATAATAATAATAATAATAATAATAATAATAATAATAATAATAATAATAATAATAATAATAATAATAATAATAATAATAATAATAATAATAATAATAATAATAATAATAATAATAATAATAATAATAATAATAATAATAATAATAATAATAATATTAATAATAATAATAATAATAATAATAATAATAATAATAATAATAATAATAATAATAATAATAATAATAATAATAATAATAATGATAATAATAATAATAATAATAATATTTATACTACTACTAATAATAATAATAATAATAATAATAATAATAATAATAATAATAATAATAATAATAATAATAATAATAATAATAATAATAATAATAATAATAATAATAATAATAATAATAATAATAATAATAATAATAATAATAATAATAATAATAATAATAATAATAATAATAATAATAATAATTTCTTTCCTTCCTCCCACAGGTAGGCTTTTTAGCCTGTCAGTGAGGAGCATCTTCTTCTCCATTCCACTCTGTCCTGGAAGATATCCTCCTCCTCCAATCTATTCCGTCTTCCCATTCTATGTTTTGTTAAGATTTCCTGTATACCATCCCTCCATCTTTTTCGTGGATGGCCAGTGTGCCTTCTTCCGTCTGGTGTCCATTTGAATGCTAGATTTGGAATTCTTGCCTCCCTCATTCTCTGTACATGTCCCAGCCACCTAAACTTAGTTTGCTCAATTTTTGCTTTCAGTGATGCCATTCCCAGTCTTCTTTTAATTTCTTCATTCCTTATTCTATCCATTCGTGTTTTACTGAGTATAAGTCTGATAGGTTTCATTTTTGAAGCTACTAATCTTTTCATGTCTGTTGTAGTCAATATCCAAGTTTCAACTCCATAGGTTAAAGTTGGTATAAGGACAGTTGTGTTATCTAGTTTCTTAATTTTGTTATGATATGTTTTTCTTTGAACAATTGGTGGAGTATATGGAATTGTCTTCAGTATTTACTTATTCTTTCAGTGATCTCATCATGCAAACCTCCAGTTGAATTAATCTTTAGTCCAAAATACTTAAATTCTTTTGCTTGTGGGAGTGTAGTTCCATTGAGACTTATATTTTGGATCTCTTCTCCTCTACCAAATACCATGACTTCAGTCTTCACTTTATTCATCTTCATTCTGCTTCTTCAAGTGCCCTATCCCATCTCCCCGCCGCCTCCTGCAATTCATCCCTACTTGTTTCCCAATGGCAAATATTATCTGCGTAGGCTAATGTCCTCATTAGTGTTTCTTGCTGGTTGTTTACTTCTTTCATGATTTTGTCCATATAGATTATGAACAACAAAGGTGACAAAGCACTTCCCTGATTCCCCCCAGATACTATTTCAAACCATTTTTCATTTTTATACTCTGCCTACTTTGCTTATGCATGGACTGTACGAGCTCTTGACTGCTTCCAGTAGTTGACCATTTATTCCATAATCATGTACGCATTTCCACAATCTTTTTCTAGGTATAGGGTCAAAAGCCTTGTGCAGAAAAATTAAAATCGTGTACAATCTGTTATTGAATTTCCAGGTTTTTTCCATCAGTTATCAAATAGAAAATATCATATCTGTTGTACCTCTGCTGTTTCGAAAGCCATGCTGCCATACTCCCAGTTGTGGTTCAATGATAATCCTAGCTCATCTTTCTAATATTCTTTCTTACAATTTAGCTGCATTATTTATCAAGGAAATGCCTCTATAGTTTTCACATTTTGTTGGGTCTCCTTTCTTGAAAAATGGGCATATGGTTTCCTTATCCCAATCTTCAGGGCCAATACCTTCTAATAAGGATTGGTTGATGATGTCTAGTAAATATGTTCTTATTTTTTTACTTGCCTTCTTGAAGAGTTCAATCGGTAGTTCATCTATGCCGGATTCTTTCCCATTACTCATTGTTTTCAATGCATCCGTCATTTCTGTCATAGTCACCATGTCTTCTGGATCTATCACGGCCTCTATCTCATCTTCCTTATCTTCCGGGCCAGCTTGAGGGACATTTAACAAATTGGTGAAATATTCTGTCCATTTGCTGTTGATTCCTCTAGTTCATTTATAACTTCGCCATTGTCGTCAACTATAGTCTTATTTCTATTTACAGGTTTTCTGAAACTATTAATCAGTTTGTATATAAGTCTTTTTTATTTCTGGTGAAATCTACTTTCAACTCCTCCAACAAATCTTTCCATGCTCCATCTTTAAGTGTTCTCTTAAGGCTATCAACATTAATTCTTCTATCACATATTCTAGTCTAGTTTCAGGAGTTTTATGTCTCAGCCACTTCCCCAGACCTTTTGTCTTTTTCTTAACTGCTATTTTCATTTATTCAGTTTACCAAGTGGTCTACCTTTTTCTGGTGATACCCACCATCCGTACTCCCAGAGTTTCCTCTGACACTTCTCTCATTTTCAGCGCTAAGTATTTCAACTTTTCAGAAATGTCCTCCTCATTCCCTTCCAATTCAATCTCTTCACACTTTTGATAAATGTTCCTTATGAGAAGCATCTTTAGGCTTTCAATTTTTATTTCTTTGTCCGGTTTGTTATTGGGGGTCTTTTTCATTCTCTGTTATTATTGCTATTACCAGTCTGTGGTCTGAATCCATGAACACCTGGTAGAACCTTTACATTATTGAGATCCTTTTATCTGATGAAGGAAATAGTCTATTATTATTTTGATCAAATTGTCCTGTATTCCTGTTCCATCGATATCTTGTAAATTTATGCGAATCTTGTTGTTTGAAAAATTCATTCATGATAGACATATATGCAATAAACACCAATCAGTAAGTCTCTCCATCATCATTCTGGTTTCTTCACCAAAAGGACCAATAACATTTCCTACATTTGTTCTGTCTAGTCCTATTCTTTAAACCTCCCATTATGATTATATTTTCATTATCTGGTAATAATTCAATTTCACTGTCGAGTTCTTCGTAGAATTGTTCTTTGATATGGCTGGTAAATCCTTGTTGTGGTGCATACACCTGAAAGATATGCATTCTTACTCTCTTCAATTGAAGAGAAATTCTCAAAATCCTCTCATTTACTAGTTTCACAGCTTTGATACTTCTTGATAGCTTTGATCCAATTACGACTGCTAGCTCCATACTTTGCGGTTCCCTGTTCAACTCTACTATACATTAAGGTATGGTTATCTCCGAGATCCAGTCTGCATTCCTTGTTATTCAGTCTGGTTTCTGACATTCCCAATATGTCCAGTCTTCTCCCCTTCATCAAATCTAACAATTCTTCTTCTTTGTCCTTGTATGTTCCTACATTGAGTATTCCAAATCGTAATCTATTTTGAGCTCGTTTCGCCATCGAGATATTGTGCCTGGTTTCAACATCTTTGGTCCGTCCGTTCATGCTCCTATTGGGTTCACGTGCAGGGAAATACAATGTCCGGCTTGCAAGGCCTGTCGACATCGATTTTTGGCCCATGGCTCTCAAAAATATATATATGTATATATATATATATATATATATATATATATATATATATATATATATATATATATATATATATATATATATATATATATATATATATATATATATATATATATATATATATATATATATATATATACATATATATATATATATATATATATATATATATATATATATATATATATATATATATATATATATATATATATATATAATATATATATATATATATATATATAATATATATATATATATATATATATACATATATATATATATATATATATATATATATATATATATATATATATATATATATATATATATATATATATATATATATATATATATATATATATATATATATATATATATATATAATATATATATATATATATATATATATATATATATATATATATATATATATATATATATATATATATATATATATATATATTATATATATATATATATATATATATATATATATATATATATATATATATATATATATATATATATATATATATATATATATATATATATATATATATATATATATATATATATATATATATATATATATATATATATATATATATATATATATATATATATATATATATATATATATATATATATATATATATATATATATATATATATATATATATATATATATATATATATATATATATATATATATATATATATATATATATATATATATATATATATATATATATATATATATATATATATATATATATATATATATATATGTGTGTGTGTGTGTGTGTGAGATTACCTAATTGTGTTTACCTAATTGTATTTACGGGAAAGAGAATAAAGCTCGTATCTTCCCGTCTCCTGATCATATGTGTGTGTGTGTGTGTATTTGTGTGTGTGTGTTTGCTGTGTGTGTGTGTGTGTGTGTGTGTGTGTGTGTGTGTGTGTGTGTGTGTGTGTGTGGATAAATAGATACATAAAGATTTATTCACATGATGAAAGGCGTAAAGGAAGCAACAAATTTCAAAAGTTTCTTTGTCAATTGAGCCTCATCAGCTATTAGAGAAAAATGTAGCAAAAGAGACTTCAAAGACGATATCACATCAAAATATGAACCTACCTGAGACTTTACTCTCATACCAAAAAAATATTAGCAAAAATATAAAATTCCCTAACATTTTTATTTTAAATGAGGATAATTAAAATATTTTTCTTCTTAAAAGATACTTCAAAATGAAAATAACAAAAACAAATTCTTAAAAGAGCTTTATTCCATTTATATTAGGTCATATTAATTAGAAGAACAGTAAAATGATAAAGAAATGACTTTCGGAATAGTTCCAGAGTCCAAGAAATTGGAAATAATAAGGGTACCTAAAAGTCAATGAGAAAAGGGTAAAGATATTAAAAGAAACATTTCTGGTAGTTTTGTTTTTATTTTATTGGTGTTCTTGAAAGATATGAAAATCTATAAAATCAATAATAAGTAAACAAGGACTACTGTTAAGGTTTTTTTTTTGTAATATGACAGAAGCATTTTCAAGAGAATCCTTATGAAACGAGTTGTTTCATATATATATATATATATATATATATATATATATATATATATATATATATATATATATATATATATATATATATATATATATATATATATATATATATATATATATATATATATATATATATATATATATATATATATATATATATATATATATCTATATACATTTTTTTTCCTTTTTACTATTGCATTTCCTATTGGCAATAATTTATAAGGAAATGAATAACATTGTTTTGTTATTTTTTAAATTTTATTCTTTGGCAGATATATTCTGTTTTCTATGTTCTTTCCAATTTTTTTTAATATAAAATTTATCCTCTTTATACAGAATTTCTTATGGCATGCCATTTTCCCTTCTAGGTCTAGTGTTTATAATCATATTGTCAATTTTATTTTGTAAAGAAAATGCAATTTCATATTTCAAGTGCTGTAATGGATATAGTATATCTTCATATAATGGATGATACGGGGAAAATTATTGTATTCTTTAAATCAAACCACTTATTAATCTCGCTTTGGTCTAGCAAGCAACAAACATTCTTCAATTTCATATTCATGAAAGTTTTTTCATACTTATTCAACTTATAGCTATGAAGTCTTCTTCCATATGCTTGTAGGCTGGGTATCCTTCCTGATACCAGTCTTCTCTATATATCGGACTTAAAATCAGCACCTATGTAAGCTCATTTACTCCTCTAGTAGCTGGAAACCTTTCGGGGTAATATCTTTTCCATGGTTAACTTTTTGTGTATTTAGATGTTATCGCTGTGACTAGTCTGTCTCTTCTTAGTATTAGGTATTTGATCGTTGAATTCTCAGCCTGACACCAACACTCTCCTTTTCTTCAAGCTTGGCATAGGCACTGAAGAGAGTTGACTTTCTCACCCAGTAACTGAATCCTCTCGTCTTTATAGTCACAATTACCTAACTTTACATAGGATCGCTGTCTCTCACTTGCTGCTTGGAGGCTGGTCTATGGCTTTGGCTCAATATTTGACCGTTGGAAGCCCTTCCTGATTCCAACTCTCATCGTTTATTCAGGCTTGAAACAGGTCTTTGCCTTTGTGCTGGATTTCTTTTGTGTCTATATCTTCTTTATCGGCAGTTCTCGACATATTTACATGGGATCACTGTTAATCATTAGTATTTATTTAATGCTTAGTAATATATATAAACTTTATATAAACTTTATTTCCATTTCAATACAATGGGTATTCGTCAGCCAGGGCAAGCCCCAACCCCCCACTGTGGTGTCCAACCACAGCAGTTCCTGCCAGTAAACAGCTTAAACTCTCGGTCTTGGACGGGAACCGATCTTTCGACCTCGTGAATGCGAAGCCAGCTCATTACCACTGTACTAGCCAGCAGGATGTCCTTTATGACACCAACCCTCCATATCTATTCTTTATTTAATGTAACTGGAAATGAGGTGAGTTTGTTGGGTTTAAAGGAGACTTACTGAAAATTTTTGAAAAGAAATTTGCAAGAGCAGTTGAAAATGTCCATCACACCTTTTGTTGCAAGCCTGTTTTCAGTTCTTGCAACACTGGGACAAAAAAAATATATATTCTCGTCTCAAATTTTGGAATAATACAATATATCTGTTAGAGTTGTAAACAGAAATATTTTAGATTTATTTTTTTCCTACTTTGAAACAGAAGGAAAAATAGGTTATTTTTGTTATTGACAAAATATCTCATCTCCATCTAGCAAAGAGAGAGAGAGAGAGAGAGAGAGAGAGAGAGAGAGAGAGAGAGAGAGAGAGAGAGAGAGAGAGGAGAGAGAGAGAGAGAGAGAGAGAGAGAGAGAGAGAGAGAGAGAGAGAAAGTTTTACTTACTCATTCTTTTGCCATGTTGGAACTTTGTCAGTGTTTATTTATTAACATTTTGCGATGTGGGAATTTTCTTTGTTGAGTTTTCGCTTTCTCTCAGCTACAGTGTTTGCAATTTTTGCAGAGTACTAATACTGGAATAAAAGTTCCAAGATTTGCATTTTCGCCATTAATACTCAACACCTTGTGCAAAGAAAATTAGTTTGGCATGCGTTTATAGGCCTAGTGAGTCACGATGATATCTAGAAAATCTTTGGAGGCCTAATTCTCTTCGTACTATCACTGTACAGTCACTATTGCCATTGATTTTTCTTCTTATGTGAGGTAAAATCTGATATCCACGTCATTAGCGCTCCCTTGTAAACGCTATATATATCTATTTTCTTTCAATTTTGCATATAATTCGTATTTGATATATACCCTGATGTGTTTTTGTTTGAATAGAAGTGCCTATCTCTGCATAATAAGCATCATGTCCCTTTTAGTTCATTGATAAATGAAAGAGCTTTTGATCTTGCTTCAGGTTTATGTTTCTTCTCCCTTATATATGAGAAAGCTATTCAGTTACAGCCTTGTCAATTATTTTTCTCTTTATCGCGTTAGTCACTTGTCATCCTTGTCAAATCTCCAATAGGCAAACATGCAATGCAGAGCTACGTTATCCTTGTGTTTACAGCAACTAATAAATTATTTTTTTTAAATTAGTGTCACTTGCCTTCACCTTATCAACAGCTAAAGCTTTTCTTAGATATATTATATAATATTTTTTTAATAAGAATAGATAAATTCTTTCATTTTCCATAGAAGAAAAACACTCTCGAGACACCTCAGCTTTTTGCCTTCGTAGAATGGAATGAAAAAAGGTGACGTCATGTGGATAATGGCTGCCATATATCCACGTTTGGGTCAGAGCATATTCTATTATCTTTTTTTTTATTGTTTTCTATGTGCCTTCTTAGAAAAAGGAATAAACCAGAGAAAATATAAAAGTTCATTGACAGAGAGAGAAAACTGCTCTTATCTTAATCATCCAAGGAAGCAAGAAGGAAGAGAATTTTTTTAATTAGGAAAGCCAATAAGCTAAATGCCCGTTCCATGGAAAGATCAATGCAGAGGGAGAATGTTAGGAGAGGTATCTGGACCAAAAAATGGATTCAAACCAACACTACTCTCCAAATAACACTTGAGAAATGACTGACTCCATATGGACTTGAGGAAAGGTGCAGGGAAAGTAGATATGATATACTCCATGTATCTGATGTATTGAAAAGACTTTGTGTTGGATTATATTTACCATTTATATTATGAAAGATTCTCTACAGATTTATGATGGTGATTTCACCACTGCCTAAGAAGGAAAGCAACTTATACTTACGGTAATCTCTTAATAAGATGCAACCTCTTGAATATTAATATCAGGGTAGATAACCTTCTAAAATGAAAATATCTATGTTCATCTTTAAATAAAACAAGGCATTGCAACTGAATCTAAAATAACAATTTATAAATAAGGTTCTGAGAATAAAAATAAAATCCAAAATAAAATTCGTGAATGAGCAAAATGCAAATTAGGTTATTCTTATGCTTCACTTATGCAAAGTAGCATAACTTAATTCTACCACATGTGAAGATATTCATACATGGAAATTGTTCCCTTATAAGAAATCCTTTTACTTGAGAGGAAAGTATAAGAAATTAATAAAAAAAAATATTTCTGTCATACAGTGTGCAGTGCTTAAAGGAACGATAGTGCAAATAACATAAACATATAAAAGCAAAATGAATATAAATGTAATATGCAAATAATCATATATAGGATATGGTAAGTATAAGAGTGCAAAGATATCGTGTCCCTTTGGGACATGTAAAATTTAACTATCATGAAATGACAGAAGAAATAGGGCACTTTTCATAATTCTATGTAAACAAAGAGTAAAAGTAAAAGGCCAAAGAGCCATCAGATTGCAAGCTATATTTCCATTGCTAATGGCTTCATAAAAGACGATAGAGAAAACATTTTTCCCTAGAGCAGTTTATTTGTGTATTTGCAAAAAAGCCGCATTTTGGTAAAAATAAGCAGCATATAACTTTAATATGAAAATTTTATTTTTAAGAATGTATAAAATGTTAAACTTTTTTTGCACATGATGACATGGTAATATTCAAATGCATAATTGCATAACGGATTAGCAATGAAAACTTAAATAGATTTTTCACTCATTTCTACAGTGAAATATTTAATACATAAACAAGTAAATAATTGCCGACAACAAAGTCACAAAACCACGATGATCATGTCCTGAGGATAATTGGAAATAATAAAATAAAAGAAATATATAATATTTTCTAATTGTATTATTATTCCTTGAAACAAGTTATGTAAACTAATAATACATATATGAAGTTATATATGAAATAAAGATGCATAGTCATATGCATAATGATTCAAAAAAAAATTATGCCTTTCTTAAAGAAATGCAAAACGCCAAATGCAATGGCAACATCTACATGAAAACCTGGGTTCAACACACTTAATTCTTAAGGTATTCTAACGAATTTACTAGCGCAACTTGCATCTGAAGGAGAAACAGTATATTTGGAGAAATCTTACATATACTATCAATGCATAAATACATAATCAAACATTTAATAGATGCAATCAAATAATGCATGTTTCTAAATACATTTTGCATGTATACATAAACTTTTAGGAGATTAGTACAAATGCATTTTCACCCGAATATTGCTTGCATTCTTCATTAAAATAATATTATGAATTTACACATTGTAAAAAAAAATAGATTGATCTCTTACTGAGAGAGAGAGAGAGAGAGAGAGAGAGAGAGAGAGAGAGAGAGAGAGAGAGAGAGAGAGAGAGAGAGAGAGAGAGAGAGAGAGAGAGAGAGAGAGAGAGAATTACAGTTATCAAGAAGGGATGAGGCTGGCATCCAAGGCATGCCTACGTGGTGAGAGCATCGTATTGTGCTCTGGTTTTCCCAATAAGGACTTGTGCTCTGTAGAGCAAATTTATGGTTAGTGTATCAAACTGGAAATACTAACATCGCTTTACTTATTGGCATAGCAAAGGTATTGTGTGATGCTTAAAGATAAGGTGATATGCAGGAATTTGTATGATACAAATATAAAAAAGATAATCGGAATTTGTAAATTTGAGTAACCTCAAATCTCAATTAAAAGTGAATAGTAAAGTTTGAAGCATATTTGAATTTTAGTTTTAAAATATTAGCTTAATTTTTATGCATACAAACTAGTTTTTTGTAATTCCATATAATGAAGCAGTAATTGTAATAAAAAAAATATGAACTACAAAAAATTGCAGTTCTTTAATTAATTTGAGAATCATTAAGATGAATGAAATTTCCTTTACTAGTGCAAGAATTAGTGCTGGATCTTTAATAAATGAATATATTTAAAAAAAATGTGAATGAATTGAATGACATTGCTGGAGTAGGTTTTTGTATGTTTTCTGTATTGCAGTATTTTTTGCCAGGAGTTTTTCGGATCACTCATAAATAAATCGCTTTAGTTTTTCATCTTAATTTACGTTCTTATTCAGGTAAGTCATGTATTTTTTTTAGCCTATTGTAATATAAGAAAGCAATGAGATGACTCAAGAATTAATTAATAAACCTGCATATTTCATAGATAATCTCGAAAGTCAAGTAAAAACAGCTATCGGAGTGTAAGTCACCTAATTTGTGTTTATTTTTTATTTTTTTTAAGAAACAGACCAATTTTATTTTTACCTTTATATTAAGCAGAATTTTGCAACACATACTAAGCAAAGTCTTCATAGTGATAATTAAAGAAATGGAGTGATGAAATAAAAATTTAAATAAAGTTTATATTTGATAACTTTTATAGTGTAAGGCAAGGAAATAGTCATGTATATACGCACCGCACTTTTCCCAAAACTAACAATAGCTGATTGACAAGTGATAAATCCGTGAACTTCAATGAAAGTAAATGTGTGTAAGAAGTAACAGGCCCTTTGCAGGTAATGGATGCTTGGCTGAATGGATAGGGAGAAGGGATCGAAGGTGGGAGGAGAGGGGAGGCGGTTATTCATGCTGTCTCTCAGAAGGTTGAAGGGGTGGAAAGGAATTGAGACTCTTGTAATGGATATGTTTTTCACTTTGTTTTATGAGTCCTGCCATGTTAAGATGGTATGCCGGCTTAAGCTATTTAGTTGTTTACGAGAATAGTTTTATCTGAAGCGTATTCCACTTAAAATTGGCCAAGCCTTGGCTTAATAAATATAGAGGTCATGTGTCTGTTCAGCATTGAGATACCGATGCTCTAAGTCATTGATATGGAAAGAGTTCTGTATTTGTAATAGATGCCTTGCATTAATCTTAAAGCATTTTTGAGTAAAAGTTAAATTCAAGATGGTAAAGGATTTAAGCTATTATTAGCAAATTTGAGTGACTATAAATAAATGTGAAAAGTTTGTTTGTTTCACCTTTTGAAGCAGACAGCAAGGAAAAACGGACTGTGAAAAACAAGTTTAAAGGAAAAATTCAAGGTAAGATTGACATAGAAGAAATAATTAAGAAGAGGTCTGTCTTGCAGTTTCTTTTCTCTTGTTTTTTCTGTATGAGTGAGGGATTAAGTAATTATGAGCTTTCCTGCCAGTGTCAAGCAATTTTTTTCCTCATATTATTTGTGTTGTATGCTTTATTTACTGTTCCTTTATTATCCCACGTATCTTGTATTCTTTGTATTTTTAACGTAATGTGTTATATGTTTACTGCCTTGCAATTTCAATATCAAAATTGTGTACATGAATACAGTGAGCAATTTCATTATTGCTTTTATGTCAATGGAAGAGAAGTAATGCATAGAAAACTAGATTTTATATTCTGGTTTGCATTTCAAACACATTGTCTTATTTTTCGAGTAATTTTTGTTCTGGTTAGCAGTGTATTAGTTGATGCAGCAGCAGAATGCACCTGTATTAGATTATTTGCATAATTACAAGACCATTAGACCACGACTGTGGTCTACTGACCTAAGTTGCATTGCTCTAGACCAGAGCCAGCAGGTTCGATTCCCGATAAGGAAGGGGGATTATATGGAGACATTATAATAACTGTTATTAGTACCATTGCTATTATATTATTAATATTGTTGTTGTTATTATTATCATAAGTATTGTTATGATTATTTTTGCTATCATTATTATTGTTATTATTATTATTATTATTATTATTATTATTATTATTATTATTATTATTATTATTATTATTATTATTATTATTATTATTATATATTATTATTATTATTATTATTATTATTATTATTATTATTATTATTATTATTATTATTATTATTATTATTATTATTATTATTATTATTATTATTATTATTATTATTATTATCATTATTATTATTATTATTATTATTATTATTATTATTATTATTATTATTATTATTATTATTATTATTATTATTATTATTATTATTATTTGTGGCAGAGACCTGAGAGGAAGTGGAGAAGTTGAACAAGTGGAGGGACGAGTTGGAAAGTAGAAGGCTAAAGATAATCTGGGACAAAACAGAATGCATGCAGATGGGAGAACAAGATGATTACAGTCAATTGTACTTGGTAGAAGGATGAATGAGCTAGAGGTGGAGGGAGTGAGAGGAAGAGGGACCCCACGAAGACGATGGGATGACTGTATACAGGACGACTTGAGAGAGAAGGACCCCAGTGGAGAGGGAGCATTGGACAAGAGAGAGTGGAAAAGGCTGATCAGAAACCGCGGCCCCATATAGATATGGGAAAAGCGAGAGCAGAAGATTATTATTAATATTATTATTATTATTATTATTATTATTATTATTATTATTATTATTATTATTATTATTATTATTATTATTATTATTATTATTATTATTATTATCATTATTATTATTATTATTAATAGTATTTTTATTATAATTATTATTATTATTATTATTATTATTATTATTATTATTATTATTATTATTATTATTATTATTATTATTATTATTATTATTATTATTATTATTATTATTATTATTATTATTATTATTATTATTATTATTATTATTATTATGATTATTATTTTTATTACTATTATTATTATTATTATTATTATTATTATTATTATTATTATTATTATTATTATTATTATTATTATTATTATTATTATTATTATTATTATTATTATTATTATTATTATTATTATTGTTATTATTATTATTATTATTATTATTATT
This sequence comes from Halocaridina rubra, assembly GCA_037179515.1. Classification (NCBI taxonomy): domain Eukaryota; kingdom Metazoa; phylum Arthropoda; class Malacostraca; order Decapoda; family Atyidae; genus Halocaridina; species Halocaridina rubra. The sequence goes on from JAXCGZ010009875.1 coordinate 48,236, forward strand.
ATTATTATTAAGTTGATCCCAGATACAAGGTTGTCCCATGGCACAACCCAACACCCAGTTTTCCCACTGATCCCACAAACCAAAGGGATAAGGTGGAAAAGATACCAGTCATTTAGTTGACTGTCTTAAATTCAGAAAATTAAGTGGGTTGCTGTTAGATGTGGAATTATTATATATCCCATTCAGCCCAAAATAAACTGATACCCCAAAGAGGCTTTTGAGAAACATCCAACCAATATATATATTCATGGGAATAGTTACTTATAATGAAGAAATATTTGCACAACATATATCTGTAAATAAGTCATATGAATGAGAAAGAGATTAGTAAAGGAAATAAAGAAGCAACAGAAATACGTGTCAGAGATGATTGCTCTATTTTTTAAGAAACAACTTAGACTCCAGATAAAAGGAGCAAAAATTCTTAAAAAAATAAATAAATAAAAAATAAAAATCTAAGTGACAGATAAAGTGACCATATATAGCTTTTTCTTTTGGAAAGCTATAGGATGTTTCTGATTCAGATTTTTTTTCTACCTAATAGGAAATTAAAATTTATATTTTTTGTGAGATTCGTAATATTATTTTTAATGTTTCAAAATTGCAATGCCACAAAGGAAAGCAGTAATGGCTTTTGACTGCGACAAAAAAGCGTAAATTACTCAAGTAATATGAAAATATAAGAAAAACGTATGATATTTTAACATAATTTTTATTTCTTTCACACTTTTAACAATTTGCGAATGTGTACAGTGACTGTTACATAAAATAATATATATATTATCAGTTTTGAAATTAAAGCTAGAGATAAAATAATGATAATAATAAAAATAAAATAAAATAATAATGTTAATATCAATAATAACGATAATTATAATAATATTAGTAATAACAAGAACAATAGTAATAATAAGAATTATAATTATAATAATAATATTATTATTAATAAAAATAATAATAATAACAATAATAATAATAATAATAATAATAATAATACATATACCTTGGCTGTTTCCCCCTTTAATTGGGGGGTAGCCGACATCAAAAAAGGAAAACAGTTTGGGGAGAAGTAATTCTCCCCTCTACTCCCCCCCTTCTTTGACGTCTCACAGGAGGCTGGTACAAGGGGGGGATTCCCAGTCCCCCTGCCCCGTCCACTTTTAGTCGCCTTTTACGACACGCAGGGAATACGGTGAGGCTATTCTTTGATATTGTGCCCGCCCCACAGGGCAATAATAACAATAATAATAATAACAATAATAATAATAATAATAATAATTATAATAATAATAATAATAATAATAATAATAATAATAATAATAATAATAAAAATAATAATAATAATAATAATAATAATAATAATAATAATAATAATAATAATAATAATAATAATAATAATAATAATAATAATAACAAAAATAAGAGTAATAATAATAATAATAATAATAATAATAATAATAATAATAATAATAATAATAAAAATAAAAATAATAATAATGATAATAATAATAATAATAATCTATCTATCTATCTACCTTGGCTGTTTCCCCCTTTAATTGGGGGGTAGCCGATGTCAAGAAAGGAAAACAATAAGGGGATTACTTTGCTCTCTGGGCAATGACGAGGGAGTTAGCAACCGTTCAGATGGCACTGCTGGAGTGCCACAGCCCATCCTCCCGGCTCTTCCACAACCTGCGTCGCTTCACAACTGCCAACTCCTTCTACTGTCCCTACAACAGGGCTACCTCTATAATATGCAGCCCCGTGGTAACAGCTGATGCCCATCAGAGGTGCGTCGCAATAGCTCGCCACTCATTCCTATTCCTAGCACGCTCGCTGGCTTCCATCACATCCATCCTCCTATAATTCAGGGCTCTCCTTACTCCATCTATCCATCCAAACCTAGGCCTCCCTCTAGCATTTCTCCCATCAACTCTCGCATTCTTCACCTTTTTCAGCAGCCTTTCCTCATCCATCCTTTCCACATGACCAAACCATCTCAGAACATTCATATCTACTCTGGCTGCAAGTTCTCTCCTCACATCCGTTCTTGCTCTCACCACTTCATTCCTAAACCTATCCAATCGAGATACACCAATCATACTTCTCAGGTATTTCATCTCAAACACATTTAGTTTCCGTCTCTCACTTACTTTCATACCCCATAACTCTGATTCATACATCACAGTTGGCACAACCACTTTCTCATACAAAACTTTCTTAACATTCATTTCCAATCCTCTATTCTTCATCACTCCTTTCAATGCACCCAACACTTTACATACTTCATTCACTCTGTGACACACATCTGCTTCCACTCCACCCTTTGCAGCTATAACCGAGCCTAAATACTTAAACTGATTAACTTCCTCAAGTGTCTCTTCATTCAACAAAACATTCTATCCAGCACCATCCTCATTTCTTGTACATCTCATAACCTTACTCTTTCCCACATTCATACGCAACTTCCTTCTCTCACACACCATTCCAAAATCTGACACTAACTGACACAGCTTTTCCTCTGTATCTGCCATATAATCTCAAAACATTCCACATAGCCTCTCTATCAACTCTATCATATTCTTTCTCCAGATCCAAAAATGCAAAATACACATCCTTACCCTTTGCTAAATATTTTTCACATAACTGCCTAACTATAAAAATCTGATCTATACAACCTCTACCTCTCCTAAAATCACTCTGCACTTCCGTGATCGCATATTCTGTCTTATCCCTAATCCTATTAACCAGTATCCTACCATACACTTTTCCTACCACACTCAACAAACTCATACCCCTAAAATTACTGCATTCATACACATCTACCTTACCTTTGTATAAGGGCACTATACAGGCAATCACCCATTCTACTGGCACCAATGACAACATAAAGCATATATTAAACACTCTCACTAACCATTCCAATGCAGTCACACCCCCTTCTTTCAACATCTCCGCTCTCACACCATCCATTCCTGGTGCTTTACCTGCTTTCGCTTCATACAATGCCCTTTTCACCTCCTCTCTTGGAATCTCTCTCTCATTTTCATCTCCCATTACTGGCCCTTGAACCCTACCCACTGCCACTATAGCTGCCTCTCTATCTTCCTCAACATTCAGCAAGCACTCAAAATATTAAGCCCATCTTTTCCTTGCATCGTTCCCTCTTAACATCTGTCCATTCACATCTTTCACTGTCTCTTTCATCCTCGACCCACCCTTCCTTACTCTCCTCACTTCTTTCCAAAACTTCTTTCTATTCTCCTCATATGACCTACTAAAATCCTGTCCCCACCTAACATTTGCCAACTTCTTTTCTTCCTGTACCTTCTGCTTGGTTTCCACATATTTCTCCCTATATCTTTCATACTTCTCTCTACTTTTACACTGCAGCCATTCCTCAAAAGCCCTCTTTTTCTCTTCCACCTTCATGTTCACCCCTTCATTCCACCACTCGCTGCCCCTCCTCAGGACACCCCCAACAAACCTCTTTCCACACACATCACTTGCATGTCCAACAAAACATTCTTTCATCAACCCCCATTCCTCCCCTAAATCCCCAACTTCTCTTTCTTTCACCCTGTCATATGCCACTCTCAACCTGTTCTGATATTCCTGTCTCTTCTCTGGCTTTTTCAACTCTTCCACCTTCACTATTTCCCTTCTACATCCCCCCACACTATTTCCCCACTCTTTTGCCACTACCACTTTTGCTTCAACCAAAAAATGATCAGGCATCCCAGCAGCCACACCCCTAAATGCATGCACATCTTTCACACTACCAACCATGCTCTTTGCTACCAACACATAATCTATCAATGCTCTTTCTTTCATTCTTCCATTTGCCACTCTCATCCATGTATACTTATTTATTAACTTCTTCTTAAATAAACTATCACCTATCACCAACTCTTGCTCCACACACATATCTAACAGTCTCTCGCCACTCTCATCCCCACCTGGTACCCCATACTTTCCTACAACACCTTCTATCTCTCCATCACCAACTTTGGCATTCAAGTCACCCAACACAACTACATAGTTCCTTCTACTCAGACCATCCACACATCTAGTTAACTCATTCTAGAATTCATCCCGCTCTTCCTCACTTCTCTCACATCCTGGCCCATACGCACTAACAAAGGCCCAACATTCCCTTCCTATCATAGCCCACACCCACATCAGCCTAAATGACATGTCTTTCCATTCCACTACCTTATTTACCATCCACTCACTCATCAATAATGCCTCACCTTCTCTCGCTT
>JAXCGZ010009875.1:55000-68412 GCA_037179515.1 Halocaridina rubra
GCTTTTAAACTTGCTGTTTTACACAGTCTGTTTTTCCTTGCTGTCTGTTTCTAAAGGTGAAGCAAACAAACTTTTCACATTTTTTTAATTCACTAAAATTTACTGATAATTGCTTAATTCCCTTACCATCTTATATTTAACTTTTGGAAATCACACAAAATCTTTAAGATTAATGCAAGGTATCTATTAAAAATACAGCATTTTTTCCACATCAATTATTTAGATCATTGGTATCTCAATGCTAAACAGACATATGACCTCTATAATCATTAAGCCAAGGTTTTGCCATTTTTAAGCGGAATACGTTTCAGATAAAACTATTCTCATAAACAGTTAAATAGCTTCCTCCGGTGTGCCATTTTAACATGGCAGGACTCATAAATCAAAGTGAAAAACATATCCAGTACTAGAGTTTGAATTCCTTTCCACCCCTTCAACCTTCTGAGAGACAGCATGAATAACCGCTGAGACTCCCCTCCCACCTTCGATCCTTTCTCCCTATTCATTCAGCCAAGCATCCATCACCTGCAAAGGGCCTGTTTCTTCTTACGCACATTTACTTTCATTGGAGTTCACTGATTTATCACTTGTCAATCAGCTATTGTTAGTTTTGGGAAAAGTGCGGTGTTAATAATCATGACTATTTCCTTGCCTTACACTATAAAAGTTATCATATATAAACTTTCTTTTATTTTTGAATTTCATCACTCCATTGATATAATCTTCACTATGAAGACTTTGCTTAGTATGCGTTGCAAAATTTCGCTTAATATAAAAAATTGGTCTGTTTCTTAAAAAAAAAATAATCACAATTTAGGTGACTTACACTCCAATACCTGTTTTTAATCGATTTTCAAGATTATCTATGAATTATGCATATTTACTAATTAATTCTTAAGTCATCTTATTACTCTCTTATAATACAATAGGCTAAAAAAATATATAATGACTTATCTGAATAAGAACGTAAATTAAGATGAAAAACTGAAAACGATTATTTATGAGTGATCCGAAAAACTCCTGGCAAAAAATACTGCAATACAGAAAACATACAAAAACATACTCCAGCAATGTCATTCAATCCATTCACATTTTTTTTTTAAATATATATATATTTATTAAAGATGCAGCACTAATTCTTACACTAATTACTAGTGATGGAAATTTCATACATCTTAATGATTCTCAAATTAATTAAAGAACTGCAATTTTTTGTAGTTCATATTTTTTTTTATTACAATTACTGCTTCATTATATGGAATTACAAAAAACTAGTCTGTATGCATAAAAATTAAGCTAATATTTTAAAACTAAAATTCAAATATGCTTCAAACTTTATTATTCACTTTTAATTGAGATTTGAGGTTACTCAAATTTACAAATTCCGATTATCTTTTTTATATTTGTATCATACAAATTCCTGCATATCACCTTATCTTTAAGCATCACACAATACCTTTGCTATGCCAATAAGTAAAACCATGATAGAATTTCCAGTTTGATACACTAACATAAATTTGCTCTACAGAGCACAAGTTCTATTATTGGGAAAACCAGAGCACAATACGATGCTCTCACCACGTAGGCATGCCTTGGATGCCAGCCTCATCCCTTCTTGATAACTGTAATTCTCTCTCTCTCTCTCTCTCTCTCTCTCTTTCTCTCTCTCTCTCTCTTTCTCTCTCTCTCTCTCTCTCTCTCTCTCTCTCTCTCTCTCTCTCTCTCTCTCTCTCTCTCTCTCTCTCTCTCTCTCTCTCTCTCTCTCTCTCTCTCTCTCTCTCTCTCTCTCTCTCTCTCTCTCTCTCTCTCTCAGTAAGAGATCAATCTATTTTTTTTTACAATGTGTAAATTCATAATATTATTTTAATGAAGAATGCAAGCAATATTCGGGTGAAAATGCATTTGTACTAATCTCCTAAAAGTTTATGTATACATGCGAAATGTATTTAGAAACATGCATTATTTGATTGCATCTATTAAATGTTTGATTATGTATTTATGCATTGATAGTATATGTAAGATTTCTCAAAACATACTATTTCTCCTTTAGATGCAAGTTGCGCTAGTAAATTCGTTAGAATACCTTAGGAATTAAGTGTGTTGAACCCAGGTTTTCATGTAGATGTTGCCATTGCATTTGGCGTTTTGCATTTCTTTAAGAAAGGCATAATTTTTTTTTTTAATCATTATGCATATGACTATGCATCTTTATATCATATATAACTTCATATATGTATTATTAGTTTACATAACTTGTTTCAAGTAATAATAATACAATTAGAAAATATTATATATTTCTTTTATTTTATTATTTCCAATTATCCTCAGGACATGATCATCGTGGTTTTGTGACTTTGTTGTCGGCAATTATTTACTTGTTTATGTATTAAATATTTCACTGAAGAAATGAGTGAAAAATCTATTTAAGTTTTCATTGCTAATCCGTTATGCAATTATGCATTTGAATATTACCATGTCATTATTTGCAAAAAAAAAAAAAATAACATTTTATACAATTTAAAAATAAAATTTTCATATTAAAGTTATATGCTGATTATTTTGACCAAAATGCGGCTTATTTGCAAATACACAAATAAACTGTTCGATGGTAAAATGTTGTCTCTATCGTCTTTTATGAAGCCATTAGCAATGGAAATATGGCTTGCAGTCTGATGGCTTTTTGGCCTTTTACTTTCACTTCTTTTTTACTTAGATTTATGTAAATTGTCCTCCTTTTTCAGTCATTCTATGATAGTTATATTTTACATATCCCAAAAGGGACGCGTTATCTTTGCGCTCTTATACTTACCATATCCTATATAAGATTTTTGGCATATTACATTTATATTAATTGTGTTTTTATATGTTTATATTATTTGCACTATCGTTCCTTTAAGCACTGCACACTGTATGATAGTAATATATATTTTTTATTAATTTCTTATACTTTCCTCTCAAGTAAAATAATTTCTTATAAGGGAACAATTTCCATGTATGAATATCTTCACAACTGCTGGAATTAAGTTATGCTACTTTGCATAAGTGAAGCATAAGAATAACCTAATTTGCATTTTGCTTATTCATGAATTTTATTCTGGGTTTTATTTTTATTCTCAGAACCTTATTTATAAATTGTTATTTTAGATTCAGTTGCAATATCTTGTTTTATTTAAAGATGAACATAGATATTTTCATTTTAGAAGGTTATCTACCCTGATATTAATATTCAAGAGGCTGCATCTTATTAAGAGATTACCGTAAGTATAAGTTGCTTTCCTTCTTAGGCAATGGTGAAATCACCATCATAAATCTGTAGAGCATCTTTCATAATATAAATGGTAAATATAATCGAACACAAAGTCTTTTCAATACATCAGATACATGGAGTATATCATATCTACTTTCCCTGCACCTTTCCTAATGTCCATATGAAGTCAGTCATTTCTCAAGTGTCATTTGGAGAGTAGTATTGGTTTGAATCCATTTTTTGTCCCGATACCTCTCCTAACACTCTCCCTCAGCATTGATCTGTCCATGGAACAGGCACTTATCTTGCTGCTTTCCTAAATAAAAAAAATTCTCTTCCTTCTTGCTTCCTTGGGTGATTAAGATAAGAGCAGTTTTTTTTCTCTCTGTCAATGAACTTTTATATTTTCTCTTGTTTATTCCTTTTTCTAAGAAGGCACATGGAAAACGATAAAAAAAAGATAATAGAATCTGCTCTGACCCAAACGTGGATACATGGGAGCCATTATCCACATGACGTCACCTTTTTTCATTCCATTTTACGAAGGCAAAAAGCTGAGGTGTCTCGAGAGTGTTTTTCTTCTATGGAAAATGAAAGAATTTATCTATTCTTGTTAAAAAAAATATTATAAAATATATCTAAGAAAAGCTTTAGCTGTTGATAAGGTGAAGGTAAGTGACACTAAATTAGAAAAAAATAATTTATTAGTTGGTGTAAACACAAGGATTATGTAGCTTTGCATTGCATGTTTGCCTATTGGAGATTTGACAAGGATGACAATTGAATAACGCGATAAAGAGAAAAATAATTGACAAGGCTGTAACTGAATACCACACATAAGAAGAAAAATCAATGGCAATAGTGACTGTACAGTTATAGCACGAAGTGATTTAAGCCTCCAAAGAGTTTATAGATATCATCGTGACTCACTAGGCCTATGAATGCATACCAAACTAATTTTCTTTTCGCAACGTATTGAGTATTAATGGCGGAACTGCAAATTTTGGACATTTTATTCCAGTATTAGAACTCTGCAAAAATTGCAAACACTGTAGCTGAGAGAAAGCGAAAACTTAACAAAGAAAATGCTCACATCGTAAAATGTTAGGAAATAAACATTGACAAAGTTCCAACATGGCAAAAGAATAAATAAGTAAAGCTCTCTCTCTCTTCTCTCTCTCTCTCTCTCTCTCCTCTCTCTCTCTCTCTCTCTCTCTCTCTCTCTCTCTCCCTCTCTCTCCTCTCTCTCTCTCCTCTCTCTCTCTCTCTCTCTCTCTCTCTCTCTCTCTCTTTGCTAGATGGAGATGAGATATTCTGTCAATGAAAAAAATAACCTATTTTTCCTTCTGTTTCAAAGTAGGAAAAAAATAAATCTAAAACATTTCAGTGCACAACTTTAATAGATATATTGTATTATTCCAAAATTTGAGACTAGAATATATTTTTTGTTTGTTCCAGTGTTGTAAGAACTGAAAACAGACTTGCAACAAAAGCTGTGATGGACATTTGCAACTGTTCTTGTAAATTTCTTTTGAAATAATCGCAGTAAGTCGCCATTAAACCCAACCAACTCACCTCATTTCCAGTTACATTCCACAAAGAATAGATATGGAGGGTTGGTGTCATAAAGGACATCCGGCCATATATTACTAAACCTTAAACAAATACTAATGATTAACAGTGATCCCATGTAAATATGTCGAGAGCTGCCGATAAAGAAGATATAGTCCCAAGAGAAATCCAGCACAGAAGCAAAAACCTGTTTCAAGCCTGAATAAACGGAGAGAGTTGGAATCAGGAAGGGCTTCCAATGGTCAAATATTGAGCCAAAGCCATAGACCAGCCTCCAAGCAGCAAGTGAGTGACAGCGATCCTATGTAAAGTTAGGAAATTGTGACTATAAAGACGAGAGGTGTCAGTTACTGGGGGAGAAAGTCAACTCTCCTCAGTGCCTATGCCAAGCTTGAATAAAAGGAGAGTGTTGGTGTCAGGCTGAGTATTCAACGATCAAATACCTAATGCTAACAAGAGACAGACTAGTCACAGCGATACCATCTAAATACACAAATAGGTAACCATGGAAAAGATATTACCCCGAAAGGTTTCCAGCTACTAGAGGAGCAAATGAGCTTACCTAGGTGCTGATTCTAAGTCCTGATATATAGAGAAGACTGGTATCAGGAAGGATACCCAGCCTACAAGCATATGGAAGAAGAATTCATAGCTATAAGTTAAATAAGTATGAAAAAAACTTTCATGAATATGAAATTTAAGAATGTTTGTAGCTTGCTAGACCAAAGCGAGAGATAAAAGTGTTTTGATTTCAAGAATACAATAATTTTCCCCGTATCATCCATTATATGAAGATATACTATATCCATTACAGCACTTGAAATATGAAATTGCATTTTCTTTACAAAATAAAATTGTCAATATTATTATAAACACTAGACCTAGAAGGGAAAATGGTATGCCATAAAAAATTATGTATAAAGGCGATAAATTTCATATTAGAAAAATTGGAAAGAACATAGAAAACAGAATATATCGGCATAGAAATAAAATAAAAAAATAACCAAACAAAGGTATTCATTTCCTAATAAATTAGTGCCAATAGGAAAGGCAATGGTAAAAAGCAAAAAAAAAAAAAAAAAAACATTTTATATGAAACAACTCATTTCATAAGAATTCTCTTGAAAATGCTTCTGTCATACTTACAAAAAAAAAACTTAACAGTAGTCCTTGTTTGCTTATTAATGATTTTATAGATTTTCATATCTTTCAAGAACACTATAAAATGAAAACAAAACTACCACACATTTTCTTTTAATATCTTTACTCTTTCCTCATTGACTTTTAGGTACCCTTATTATTTCCAATTTCTTGGACTCTGGAATTTTTCCGAAAGTCCTTTTCTTTATCATTTTACTGTTCTAATTAATATGACCTAATACAAATGGAATAAAGCTTTTTAAAGAAATTTTTCTTATTTTCATTTTGAAGTATCTTTTAAGAAGAAAAAAATTTTAATTATCCTCATTTAAAATCAAAATGTTAGAGAATTTATATTTTTGCCAAAATAGCATGATCATGCATATTTTATATTTTTGCTATTTTTTTTTTAGTATGATAATATATTCTTTGGTAAGTTCATATTTTGATGCGATATCGCCTTTGAAGTCTCTTTGCTATAATTTTCTCTAATAGCTGATGAGGCTCGATTGACAAAGAATATTTTTAAATTTATTGTTTCCTTTACGCCTTTTATGATGTGAATAAATCTTTATGTATCTATTTATCCACACACACACACACACACACACTCACACACACACACACACACACACATATATATATATATATATATATATATATATATATATAATATATATATATATATATATATATATATATATATATATATATATAATATATATATATATATATATATATATATATATATATATATATATATATATATATATATATATATATATATATATATATATATTATATATATATATATATATATATATATATATATATATATATATACATATATATATATATATATACATTTTTGAGAACCGTAAACCAAAAACCGATGTCGACAGGCCTTGCAAGCTGGACATTGTATTTCCATGCACGTGAACCCAATAGAAGCATCAACTGATGGACCAAAGATGTTGAAATCAGATGCAATATCTCGATGACGAAACGAGCTCAAAATAGATTACGATTTGGAATACTCAATGTAGGAACATACAAGGACAAAGAAGAAGAATTGTTAGATTTGATGAAGGAGAGAAGACTGGACATATTGGGAATGTCAGAAACCAGACTTAATAACAAGGAAAGCAGACTGGATCTTGGAGATAACCATACCTTAATATATAGTAGAATTGAAGAGAGAACTGCGAAGTATGGAGTAGCAGTCCTAATTGGACCAAAGCTATCAAGAAGTATCAAAGCTATGAAACTGGTAAATGAGAGAATTATGAGAATTTCACTACAATTAAAGAGAGGAAGAATGCATATTTTCAGGTGTATGCACCACAACAAGGATTTACCATCCACATCAAAGAGCAGTTCTACGAAGAACTCGAGAGTGAAATTGATTTATTACCAGATAATGCAAACATAATCATAATGGGGGATTTAAATGGAAGGGTAGGCCTAGACAGAACAAATGTAGGAAATGTTATTGGTTCTTTTGGTGAAGAAACCAGAAATGATGGTGGAGAGGAGACTTATTGATTTTCAAACAACATGATTTGCATAAATTTACAAGATATCGATGGAATAGGAATACAGAACATTTTGATCAAAAATCGATAATAGACTATTTCCTCTCATCAGATAAAAGGATCTTCAATAATGTAAAGGTTCTACCAGGTGATTCCATGGATTCAGACCACAGACTGGTAATAGCAATAATAACAGAAGAATGAAAAAGACCCCCAATAACAAACCGGACAAAGAAGATAAAAATTGAAAACCTGAAAGATACTTCTCATAAGGAACAGTTTGTACAAAAGTGTGAAGAGATTGAATTGGAAGGGAATGAGGAGGACATTTCTGAAAAGTTGAAATACTTAGCGCTGAAAATGAGAGAAGTGTCAGAGGAAACTCTGGGAGTAAGGATGGTGGGTGTCACCAGAAAAAAGTAGACCCCAGTGGTAAACTGAAGAAATGAAAATAGCAGTTAAGAAAAAGACAAAAGGTCTGAGGAAGTGGCTGAGACATAAAACTCCTGAAACTAGACTAGAATATGTGATAGAAAAATTAATGTTGATAGCCTTAAGAGAACACTTATAGATGGAGCACGGAAAGATTTGTCGGAGGAGCTGAAAGTAGATTTCACCAGAAATAAAAAAAACATATACAAACCAATTAATAGTTTCAGAAAACCTGTAAATAGAAATAAGACTATAGGTGACGACCATGGCGAAGTTATAAATGAACCAGAGGATATCAACAGCAAATGGACAGAATATTTCACCAATTTGTTAAATGTCCCTCAAGCTGGTCCGGAAGATAAGGAAGATGAGATAGAGTTTGTGATAGATCCAGAAGACCTGGTGACCATGATAGAAATTTAGGATGCATTGAAAACAATTAGTAATGGGAGTGTATCTGGTATAGATGAACTACCGATTGAACTCTTCAAGGAGGCAGGTGATAACATAAGAACTTTTTACTAGACATCATCAACCAATCCTTATTAGAAGGTATTGGCTCTGAAGATTGTTATAAGGAAACCATTTGCAAATTTTTTAAGAAAGGAGACCCAACAAAATGTGAAAACTATAGAGGCACTTCCTTGATAAATTATGCAGACAAATTGTATGAAAAAATATTAGAAAGAAGAGCTAGGATTATCATCGAACCACAACTGGGAGAATGGCAGCATGGCTTTCGAAACAGCAGAGGTACAGCAGATATGATATTTTCTATTCGATAACTGATGGAAAAAGCCTGGAAATTCGATAACAAATTGTACACGATTTTCATTTTTCTGCACATAAAAATTGCAGATAAAAATTGTGGAAATGCCTACACGATTATGGAATAAATGGTCAACTACTGAGAGCAATCAAGAGCACGTACAGTCCATGCATATGCAAAGTAAGCAGAGTATAAAAATGAAAAATGGTTTGAAATAGTATCTGGGGTGAAGCAGGGAAGTGCTTTGTCACCTTCGTTGTTCATAATCTATATGGACAAAATCATGAAACAAGTAAACAACCAGCAAGAAACACCAATGAGGACATTAGCCTACGCAGATGATATTTGCCATTGGAAAACAAGTAGGGATGGATTGCAGGAGGCGGCGGGGAGATGGGATAGGGTATTTGAAGTAGCGGGAATGAAGAGGAATAAAGTGAAGACTGAAGTCATGGTATTTGGCAGAGGAGAAGAGATCCAAAATATAAGTCTCAATGGAACTACACTCCCACAAGCGAAAGAATTTGAGTATCTTGGACTAAAGATTAATTCAACTGGAGGTTTGCACTGAAAGAATAAGTATATACTGCAGACAATTCCATATGCTCTACCCATTGTTCAAAGAAAAACATATCATACAAAAATTAAGAAACTAGTCTACACAACTGTCCTTACACCAACATTAACCTTTGGAGCTGAATCTTGGATATTGACTAAAACAGACATGAAAAGATTAGTAGCTTCAAAAATGAAACCTATCAGACTTATACTCAGTAAAACACGAATTGATAGAATAAGGAATGCAGAACTTAGAAGAAGACTGGGAGTGGCATCATTGGAAGCAAAAATTGAGCAAGCTAAGTATAGGTGGCTGGGACATGTACAGAGAATGAGGGAGGCAAGAATTGCAAAACTAGCATTCAAATGGACACCAGATTGAAGAAGGCACACAGGTCGTCCACGAAAATGATGGAGAGATGGTATACAGGAGATCTTAACAAAATATAGAATGGGAAGACGGAATATATTGGTGGAGGAGGATATCTTCCTGGACAGAGTGGAATGGAGAAGATGCTCCTCACTGACAGGCTAAAAAGCCTACCTGTTGGAGGAAAGAAATTATTATTATTATTATTATTATTATTATTATTATTATTATTATTTTTATAATTATTATTATTATTATTATTATATTATTATTATTATTATTATTATTATTATTTTTATTATTATTATTATTATTATTATTATTATTATTATTATTATTATTATTATTATTATTATTATTATTATTATTATTATTATTATCATTATTATTATTTTGCATTACGCAAAGAAATTTTGATGATTATTTCGGCCTTAAAGTACTACCAAATACACCATAGAAATTTGTTTTCTTCAAAAAGTAAATTATCGAGACTAGGGTGTAAAAAGATACAGCTAATTGTATTTAGAAGCTTTCCCTTCATGTTTTTTTTTCCTAAACAACCAAATTCTCCACTTAGCTTCCATGGTGTCATGAACTTTAATGGATGAACAAAAGTAAAACAAATTCACTTCCTCTGATAGATGTATCGTTGCTTGTGTGTGTCACAGAAAGGGAGAGAATGCGAAGAGGATATTCTTTTGTGAGACAAAAAGAAACATAAAAAAGAGACAGCGCTTTATGCATGAAATATCATTGCTGAAAACACCGTTTTAGGTGTTAAATATAGTCCTCATTTCATTTCTTGAAAGAGAAAAATTTTAAACCTCATTCTGCATTGAATCAATATTTTCTTTTAAAAAAAAGTTCTTACTGTGGAAGGAGTAAAAAGATTTTCAAATGCTTCAATCTCTCTCTCTCTCTCTCTCTCTCTCTCCTCTCTCTCTCTCTCTCTCTCTCTCTCTCTCTCTCTCTCTCTCTCTCTCTCTCTCTCTCTCTCTCTCTCTATCCATATATATATATATATATATATATATATATATATATATATATATATATATATATATATATATATATATATATATATATATATATATATATATATATATATATATATATATATATATATGAGAGAGAGAGAGAGAGAGAGAGAGAGAGAGAGAGTACCAATCAATCAACATATCGGACAAGGAACTCCATTTTTCATCCAGTCACCTTACCAACCATTCAATGACGTAATCAGTGAGCCAGCTAAGTTATGAAGTGCTCTCCAACATTAGACATGGTTTAGATATCTCGTAAGAAAAATCATTTTTTTTCCGAAGACATTGTCCTGTCGATAATTGCTTGGACTTATCTGGAAGTGGAATATCTTGCTATTCATCTTTTTCATGTGATTTGTCTCCCTCAAATTATATTTCACAACCTGATCAAGGCATATGACCTTTGAAATAAATATCCACTTAAGATATATTATTTGTTGACTTGCTAGGAATATCAAACCTCAATGAAAAAAGGTTGTCTATGTAACAAACTGTCTAAGAATGGCAAGCTGTTATTATTTTCTATTTCTGACGTAAATTTAATAGAGGGAACAAAATTATTGAACTTTGAAACTAGAGAACATTAATTTAAGTACGGGAAAAACAGTACATCATAAACATACCCAATAAATGAAATGCAGTATCTTTAGGGACAATAGTTTGAAGGTACTCTCTTTGTAAAAATTCCATATAAAGATTAGAAAGAAGAGGAGATAAGGGGTTTTCATTGCCATACAAGAGTTAAATTATTATACCTAACTCCAAAAACAAACTTGTATTCTGCAACGCAAAGGCAAATGAGTTGTAATATAACATTATTATTTTAAATGAATAGAATGATTATCTAGTTAACAACTAGGGTAATCTAATAAGTAATCTATGGGTACTTTGATAAAGAGGGAACAAACTTCAAAACTGTTCATAAGCATATCTGGAGTGATAAC
Source organism: Halocaridina rubra (assembly GCA_037179515.1). Lineage (NCBI taxonomy): Eukaryota > Metazoa > Arthropoda > Malacostraca > Decapoda > Atyidae > Halocaridina > Halocaridina rubra. Next base: position 66,608 of record JAXCGZ010009875.1, read on the forward strand.
AAGATTATGAAGTTTTGAAATCAGGTCAGATTAATTCAATATATGGGAGGATGATATTTTTCCGAGAAAATGGGACAATAAACTAACTAAAAACTTAGGTAGTATATAAGATATAGAACCAACAGAACGAATAATTGGGTGCATAGGTAATCAAGGCTTGTGAATTCTTACTAATCTCTAAAGATTTGGGAGTCTAGGGGAATGAACATATACCTGGTCAATTAAGAACTCTTGATTATTAAGAATACGCTTTACCTTGCTGTTAAAGTGTTTCATAACATCATCTAAGTAATTCTTTTTTAACTGCTAATATGCGCTTATAAATTTTTAATTTTGTTTAAATATCTATCTTTATCAAGAATCAAAAAGGAATTTGCTTTATGTATTTGAGTGTTTTATACCTTGGATATATACATATTTTGTTAAAAGATATTTCTATAAGCTTGCGGCTTTCATGGCTTTCAGAAGAGCCATTTGATTCTGTATATCAGAAGAAAGGCCTAACATTGCTGTTTCGAGATCAGTGTCTCATGAAGCATTGTTATATTTATCAAGTCAAAGAACTGGAGACAAGAATTTTTTTTATTCGGTGCAGAGTTCCTGTACAGAGGCATCACCCATTTCCTAATCATTTTGAATTTAAAAAGGTGGCCATGTTTAGAATGTGAGGGAGAATATTTGTCAGCTCAAAAGGTTCACTTAGACAAATATTCGATAAGCTGAGCCGGTTGAGAAAAAGTGCATTTGTAAGCAGAATTACGGTAAGAGCAAAACCTTCCATACTCTGCTTTGTTTATGGCTGGATGATCTTACTGGCGCCAATACTCACTGTTAGATCGGAAATGGAACAGGCACCAAATAGCTTGTTGTTTCCTCAATAAATGACTTTGAAAATGCCCGTCTTGTACGTGATAAGAAAAATACAAGTCCTTCTGATTTTTCTGTTTTTTAAGCTAGAAAACTGCACAAGGAACACTTTCGAAAACGACAAAATACAATTATTTTTTTCCTTCGAGCCTAATATTTGCTTTGCAACATGGAAGACTCTTTCTCTGCGTATATCGGGATATTGGTAGAATATATAAGCAATGCATCGAAAAGATAAGAGGAGAAAAGGCAGTGACTGATCACAGTACCACAAATATAATATTCATAAGGCCGGAAGAGAAGGTTCAGCATACAAATATTCACTTAAAATAGGACTGGGATTTATGAGCAATGATGAGACGACCAATTTTCGGAAATAATAGCCTTTCTTCTAATATATTATGACTCTTTCGATATGAAAACAATCGCCATTACCTCCTTGGTATATATATATATATATATATATATATATATATATATATATATATATATATATATATATATATATATATATATATATATATATATATATATATATATATATATATATATATATATATATATATATATATATATATATATATATATATATATATATATATATATATATATATATATATATATATATATATATATATATATATATATATATATATATATATATATATATATATATATATATATATATATATATATATATATATATATATATATATATATATATATATATATATATATATACATATATATATATACATATATATATATATATATATATATATATATATATATATATATATATATATATATATATATATATATATATATATATATATATATATATATATATATATATATATATATATATATATATATATATATATATATATATATATATATATATATATATATATATATATATATATATATATATATAT
>JAXCGZ010009876.1:2500-12500 GCA_037179515.1 Halocaridina rubra
CCATTGTATTGAAATGGAAATAAAGATTGTTTTTTTTTTGTGTTCTGCTTTGTATAGACCGAGGTTAACCAATTCATAGAACAAATGCATTGTGATCACGCATTTTTTAATGTCTTCAAATAATCTACCTACTATGTTGGGATTCGAACCTGGGACTTGTAAAAGATAAATTCCAGTTATTCTCATTTCAACACCTCTGTGGCCTAGCGTACATAGCTGTGGACGTCTGTTCTATAGGTCCGATGTTTGAATCTCGATGATGGAGGTAGATTATTTGAAGATTGTTAATAATAATGATAATAATAATAATAATAATAATATTGTTAATAATATTATTATTATTATTATTATTATTATTATTATTATTATTATTATTATTATTATTATTGTCGAGTCCCACAGTAGAAGATGTACGACAAGGAATTAGTGAAAGTGTTTCAATAAAATTGTTGTTGTTGTTGTTGTTATCGTTATTCACTGTTTCATCCAAAGAGGGGGGCATTGTTGTTACCGTAATTCGGGCAATTGCCTGCCATGGACGCTGGAGCTACCCCTTTATTCACAATTTGACTACCAACAAGTGGGGCCGAAGTGAACGTTGGATTGTCAACAATTCGGAGAAGGGATACGACAACGTTCACACGACCCATAGCACCAGGAAAAACCCTCCTTATAAAGGCTAAAACATTGTTGTAAAGATGTGCTGAAAGCAACGAAGAAGCAAAGCAAATGTTGCTCAAGAGATGAGTGAGTGCTGTTCGATGGCTCATCAGTGCCATTTATAACGAAGGATTAAGGGATTTCACGCGATTCCAAAGTACATTTACGCTGTAATTGCTGAGATTTTTTTTTTTTCACTGGGAGAAGAATGACTTCCTTTACCTCTGCCAAAGTGACGAATTCCTTGTACCGTTCGGTATCCAATAGTTTTTTTTTTTTATGAGTGTGACACCGGGACAGGCAAAAACTGCCCTTATCAGTAATGGCCCGGGCACGAGAAAACACCAAGACGAAGGAAAAGAAAAAAAGTTAAGGACAAGGCAGAGGATCTAATAGGACTTATGCATTTAGTGTGGAAAAGATTGAAGATACTGAACAATAATATGAAGTTTTGTGGACTTTAAGGTACATCAAAATTTTTCTGTGCTTCACTTTACACCGCTTCTTATGAGCAAGCAAGGAAGGGATATAGAGATGGGAAGCAGTTAATTTTGCGTAAATATTATTGAAACAGCTGATCCTTCTCTTCAAGGCTTGTGGAAACATGTTCTATCTTGACTACACGTGTTTTCTCCACGACAGTGTTTTAATCATTCTCGCAAGTGAAACCCAAAATCTTATGAAAGACTCTAGGACTGAGGCCCGATTTTTTAAACAGTGTAAACCCAGGATACCATGTTGTTAGTTAGCTAGACACACACAAATGGATTTCATAAGCGCATCTGACGCGGTTCTGTGTATGGCTAGGGTCCCTTACCCTAGCCATACACAGAACCGCGTCAGATGCGTTTATGAATCCATTTGTGTGTCTGGCTAACTAACAATATGGTATCCTAGGTTTACACTATTTAAGAAATCAAGCCTGAGTTTTACAATCAAAGTGAGTGGCCAAGATATTCACCGAACATACTGGAGCACTCCTGAAACACAGGATGAAGGGAAACATGACCAGAGAATGTGATGTTGATCGCTATTCAAAATACAAACTTGTGAGACATTTGCAAGATATGTTGGAGGATCTTGAGTTCGACTCTGACTTCTTTGAGATGCTGTTCATATCATCTGGGTCTTGTAGACTTAAATAAGACTGTCTAGGACAGTTCGATGTTAAGTCTTCCTTCAGTTACGGTTCTTTTTCTATGCCTACATCAACACCGAATATTCTTGGGTATTCGTTACACACGTCTTATTATCACTTCACATCTGACAAGTCACAATACTCCCCATCTCTATTTTTCTTAATGTTTTCTTCGTTCCCAGGCCCGATGAGGGTAGATTTTTTTTTTTTTTTTTTTGCCCATCCTGGTGCCACTATCATTAAAAAAACAACTCAAGACTAGAGGGTGTGTGAGACTTCCACACTAAATATTGATTGTCTTATAGATTCACTATTTTTTCAACAATTCATTAATGTAATAAGTTATTCTCTGCTATTACTCATTGTTTATTTACCTATGTAGCAAAAAGTTATGCACCACTCTGTATGGCAACATAATGAGTGTGACAGTTATACGGCCCTATTTTAATTGTTTCTTTATTGCTTATCTTTATCGATTTTTTTTTAGCCATATTATTGTAGGTATTAGATTAATATTTTTGAGTACAATGTCTTGTTTTGACGAAGCAATACTTATAATAGTACTTGATTTAGTTTTAGAAGGCAATTAATTTATTTATTTAGTTCAATAATATTGAATAAAAAAGATGTTACTTTTGTTGCATTCTATATGTTTGCCTAATTGTGCTCACGGGAAAGAGATATGCTTGCAATTCCCCGTATCCAGATCAGTTTAATGTTTTACTTACCAACGTGTAATATTTATCTTTAAAACACTGAATGCATTAGCAATTTCCGGTTCTGGCACTAGAAAAGTATTTCCTTTCATTCTACAGAGAAGTTTCATACAAAACTTCATACCAAATATCATCCCTATCCACTCTGTCAAAACTATGAAGAAATTAAGAAATGGTTACCTTATTCCCCGCTACCCTCTAGCTTCGAGTGATGGTAAGTCTAACTCCCTCAGCCTTTCCTTATAACTGTGATTGCATATCTCTGTCACCAGCTTCGAAACATATCTTTGAACTCTCTCTAGTTTATTTGTTTTTGGCTAAGTACGGATTCCAGAGGGATGCAGCATATTGAAGCTTAGCCCTCACATAAGTCACTTAAATATTTCTATACATTTTCATGTTCATATGCCTGAAGGCCTTCCTTGAACTTATTAAAGAAACCGATGTCGTCTTTACTATACCATTTATATATATTTTTAGAGACATCTGCCAATGCCGGTATCCTTAGATCTCTAACTTTCACAGATTCTTGAAGATCCTCTTCTGCTATCGAGTACCCAAAGTTGGGTACTTATCCACCCTACATTTTGAAGTGTGATTACCTAATTGTGATTACCTAATTGTGTTTACGGGAAAGAGCCCAAAGCTCGTATCTTCCCGTCTCCTCATCGGTTCCATTTTAGACTTAGTGATACTTATCATACCTGTCCTTAAAACTATGGATTGAGATAGCATTAACTACCTCCTCGCTTAGCGAATTCCAATTATCAACTACTCTTACACTGAAAAAGCACTTCCTTACATCCCGCAAAGAAGCCCTCTTACGAAGCTTCAAACTATGACCTCTAGTTCTAGAGCCAGCCATATCGAAATATCGATCCCTATCCACTCTATCATAACCGTGAAGGAATTTAAAGACTGTCACCATATCCCCCCTTACTCTTCTAGCTTCGAGTGATGGTAAGTCTAATTCCCTTAGCCTCTCATCATAACTGAGATTGCGTATTTCTGGCAAAAAAAAAAACACCAACAACATCTGGTGTTCCCAGGCGGTCACCCATCCAAGTACTGACCAGACCCAACGTTGCTTAACTTCGCTGATCGGACGAGAAGCGGTGTTTTCAACGTGGTATGCGTGTGTGATTACCTAATTGTGTTTACGGGAAAGAGCCCAAAGCTCGTATCTTCCCGTCTCCTGATCGGTTCCATTTTAGACTTAGTGATACTTATCGTACCTGTCCTTAAAACTATGGATTGAGATAGCATTAACTACCTCCTCGCTTAGCCAATTCCAATTATCAACTACTCTTACACTGAAAAAGTATTTTCTTACATCCTGCAAAGAAGTTTTCTTACGAAGCTTCAAAGTATGACCTCTAGTTCTAGAGCCAGCCATATCGAAATATCGATCCCTATCCACTCTATCATAACCATGAAGGAATTTAAAGACTGTCACCATATCCCCCCTTACTCTTCTAGCTTCGAGTGATGGCAAGTCTAATTCCCTCAGCCTCTCATCATAACCGAGATTGCGTATTTCTGGCACCAGTTTCGTGGCATGTCTTTGAACTTTTTCAAGCTTAGCTATGTGCTTTTTCAAGTGCAGATTCCAATAGGGGGCTGCATATTCGAGTTTTGGCCTCACATAGGTTACATAAATATTTCTGAACATTTCCTTGTCCATGTGCCTGAAGGCTACCCTTACATTTGATAAGAATGCATATGCTGCCCTTACTACGCCATTTATATGTATTTTTGGAGACAAATCTGCCAGTATGTTTACTCCTAGATCTCTCTCATTTTCTGTCTCTTGAAGTTGTACTCCAGCCACCGAGTAGTCAAGCTTGGGCCTTCTTGCACTTGTACCCATTCTCATTACCTTACATTTTGAGGTACTGAATTTCATTAGCCACTTTTCTGACCACTCATGCAGATTATTTAGATCCTCCTGAAGTTCTCTACCATTGTTCTCGTTTTTTACTTTCTTCACAATCTTTGCATCATCTGCAAACATATTCATGAATGAATTTACAGACTCTGGTAGGTCATTTACATATACAAGGAACAAAAGTGGCCCTAAAACTGAACCCTGTGGAACTCCACTACTAACTCTTCTCCATTCAGACACTGAGTGTCTTACTCTAACCCTCTGTTCCCTTCCTTCTAAGTAAGTTTTTATCCATTCCAAAACATTTCCACCTATTCTAGCCATTGATTGCAGCTTCCTAATAAGTCTCCCATGTGGAACAGTGTCAAACGCTTTCTGGAAGTCTAGGAATATGCAATCTGCCCAGCCCTCTCTTTCCTGTAAGATTTGGCTTACCTCATCATAAAATTCTAATAAGTTTGTTACTGTTGATCTCCCTTCTCTGAAGCCATGTTGCCTCACTGACAAAAAGTTGAAGGATTCCAAGTGAAGAGAGATATGTTTCCTTAGTAGTTTCTCCATAACTTTGCAAACTATGCTGGTCAAGGAAACTGGTCTATAGTTCAGAGCCGTATCCCTCCTTCCCTTTTTGAAGATAGGTATCACATTTGCTTGTTTCCAGCATCTTGGAATCTCCCCCGACTCCAGTGACTCCTTAAATATGATACTTAGTGCCACTGATATTGTGTTTGCGCATTTTTTAAGCACATGAGGGGATATGTCATCAGGACCTGTAGCTTTATGAACATCTAAATCCATCAGCGCTTTGCATACCTCTGTGGCTGTAAGGTTGATGTTCTCTAATACCGGCCCTTGAGCTTCTATCACTGCAATCTGAGGGGGTGGGGTATTTTCTACTGTAAATACTGACTGAAACTCCTTGTTCAATTCTTTGCAGATCTCTTCGTCCGTCTCAGTGATGCTTCCATCCGCTCTCTTTAGCCTTAAAACCTGTTCTTTTACCTTCAGTTTTCCTCTGATAGAGCTGTGGAAAAGCTTGGGATTTTCTTTAGCCTTCCTGGTGATGTCCCTCTCATAATCTCTCTCTGCCTCTCTCCTTTTACTTAGGTAGTCATTTCTTGCTCTTTTGTAGGTTTGCCAGGCATTTATGTTTTTTCTCCTCCTATACCTTTTCCAGCATTTGTCTCTCCACTCCTTAGCTCTTTTACACCCATTATCGAACCATTTCTCTCTGGCATGAATTACACCTACTTTGGTGACAGGTATGCAGCAATCTACTATCTTCCCATATTTCTCACAAAAGATGTCATACATTTCTTGTACAGATTTGTTGTAAAATAAGGTTCTCCAGTCAATAACTGCAAAAAGCTCATTCATTTTGATGTAATCTCCTTTCGGATAGTTCCTCCTCATGTCCTCAGTGCCTCTACTCTCAGGAAGAATATCTTCAATGATATACTCCATCAACAACACACAGTGGTCACTCTTTCCAATTGGTGGTTCATACTCAATATTTTCAATATCCAACACATTATCTGTGAACACTAGATCAAGTAGTGATGGCTCATCCCCACCCCTGGCTCTTGTTGGTTCCATTACATGTTGGTGTAGGAAATTCCCTTGTACGCAATCTAGGAATCTTGCCCCGAATGAGTCCTCACCACTGTATGGGTCAAGATTTATCCAATCTATCTCTTTATGATTAAAGTCTCCCATAATCAAAATCCTACATTTTTTCTCCCGTGCCATGCTAACAACTGAGTTTATGACTTCAATAGTACCTATATGACTTTCCTCATAAATTTCAAGCCTATTTTGGTTCCTTGGTGGGTTGTATACAACAGTTATTATAATGCTCTCTGACCCAGTATTTATGCGAGCAACAAGAAATTCCCTGAACTCACTTTCTATAGCCAAGTTTATTTCTTCAACTTGAATCCTCTCACTTATGAGCAGTGCTATCCCTCCACCAGTCCTCTCAGATCTTTCAACCCTTAGTATTCTGAAGCCCTTAGGAAAAACTGTGACACTGTTTATGTCCTCACTCAACTTAGTCTCTGTAATTGCTACTATATCTGCCTTACTGTTGTGAATCCTATCTTTTAATTCTACTGCCTTACCAGCTAATCCATCAGCATTTGTGTATAACAATCTTAATGAGGCCCCATCCCCTGATCTTCTGTCATTATCTTCTTTATCTCCCCTTTGTCTGGAAGTATTCTGTAACGAAAATTTTTCTTCTCTTCATTTCTTTCATCATTTAACCTTCTTGCCTCTTGCAACAAGTTTTTGATCTTTCCCATCTCTTCCTGTGTTCTGTATCGTCTAATGAACACTTCTTTGCATTCTTGAAGGTCTTTTAGACTTTTTTTTCTCAACAATATTTCCCTACATGTTTCCCCTCTCTCAAAGGTTACTTTTGTTGGTCTCGGCTTTCCTTCCCTCGAATATTTACCTAGTTGGTGTATGTTTACAATATCCTCAGGACCACATACTACTCCAAGCTTTCTTATCAGGTCTACAACCCTAGCTTTATTTACTTCGTCTCCCCTGCCATGTTGGCTCCTGGGATTCACTTATGCCTGAGATTACCACTGTCTTCTCCTTATCAAGTGCCTGTCTGATGAGTGGGTTTGCCCTTTCCATCACAACGTCTTTCATTTTTTCGATTACTGTCTCTTTATAGTCAACTGTTTGTATATTTTCCAGTGCCACCACCTTTACAGCCTCTTTTACTGCCACATTCCCCTTTAGTGCATCAGCAAAGGACGTTTTCATGGCATCATTTTCCATATTCAGCTCCTGGAACTCTTTTCTGAACTGTTCAATGTTTTCCTTAATCTGGACATTCCAAGCAGCTATCTCGTCTCTCTCAGAAGAGAGCAGTGAACTAACATCTAATTCCTTTAGGTTGTCATTCAGCTGTTTGTTTTTATCTTCTTGTTTAGAAATTCTAGATTCTAGTTGACTCTTTTCCCCTTCCAGCTTCTTTATTCTTTTTTCTAGTTCCTTTCTCTCCTGCCCTTGTGCTTTATTTGCCTCCTCCAAAGATCTTATTTGTTCTCTGAGTGTTTCATTCTCTTTCATTTCTCCATCCATATTCCGAATTTTATCATCAAGGCTTATAACCATTTCCTCTAACTTCTTGATTCTCTGTTTAAGTCCCCTGATGACTACCCCTTCTCAAGCCACATGGGTGGGAGAGGTTTGGGACAGAGATGGCCTCATTTTTATGTTCTCCCTCTCACAGAATATAGAAAGAAGACGAGAAAGAGGAAAAAAAAGAAAAGAGAAAAACTTTTAATTGAGCTTCACACAGAAATTTTATATCTCCATATAAGTGCTATTTAGTAACTCAGTTTGTCTCTTTTCTGGTAACACACATCTTAACTTAAAAACTTGACCATGGTAATTTAAGTATAAAAAGAAAAAGAAAAACAAAAGTCAAACCTGAAGGAAAATTCGAATATGTGTTTGAGGTGGCACCCACCTGTTTCTGCTATATATTCTTCCTAACTGATAAACTGACTTGCTAACCAAGATATGTTATCACGGGATTAGACTTTACATTTAACTCAATATATATACAAAATAAAAAAAATAGTAAAAGAGAAAGCTAAAAGAAAAGCAAAAAAAAAAATGAAGAAAATAAGACTGCTGTACTACTTGGCAACTTAACTCAGTACTGTTGACAGGTGGATATTTGGTAATTTTTTTTTCTTTTATTATTCAATTATTTCGTGTATCAAACTAACTAACTAGTTAATATAAATGGGAAGGATACTGATTTTAACAATATATAGAACCACAGGATCAGGTAAACGGCTTAAGAGCTTTCCCCAGTTTACACAAAAAATTAGGTAATGCGATGTGATGGCTCCACCTCTGGCAACTCTTCTAGATTTCCCTCAAGGCAGAACTGGACGGCAGCTTCTCTCTCTCCTCACGAAAATGTTCTCAATTTTTTTTCCTTTAATATGAACAGTCTCGTCTTACAACAAATATAAGTTTTTGTACTCACAATACTCTGCAGGATTTCAGATTTATGGAAATTATGGTAAAGTTTTCCACTAAGCACTTAATCACTCGAAAAAATTAAAAATTTAAGAGGAGCAGTCCCGTGTGTCACTGAACGCGTGTGTGTGATTACCTAATTGTGATTACCTAATTGTGTTTACGGGAAAGAGCCAAAAGCTCGTATCTTCCCGTCTCCTGATCGGTTCCATTTTAGACTTAGTGATACTTATCGTACCTGTCCTTAAAACTATGGATTGAGATAGCATTAACTACCTCCTCGCTTAGCGAATTCCAGTTATCAACTACTCTTACAGTGAAAAAGTATTTCCTTACATCCTGCAAAGAAGTTTTCTTACGAAGCTTCAAAGTATGACATCTAGTTCTAGAGCCAGCCATATCGAAATATCAATCCCTATCCACTATCATAACCATGAAGGAATTTAAAGACTGTCACCATATCCCCCCTTACTCTTCTAGCTTTGAGTGATGGCAAGTCTAATTCCCTCAGCCTCTCATCATAACCGAGATTGCGTATTTCTGGCACCAGTTTCGTGGCATGTCTTTGAACTTTTTCAAGCTTAGCTATGTGCTTTTTCAAGTGCGGATTCCAATAGGGGGCTGCATATTCGAGTTTTGGCCTCACATAGGTTACATAAATATTTCTGAACATTTCCTTGTCCATGTGCCTGAAGGCTACCCTTACATTTGATAAGAATGCATATGCTGCCCTTACTACGCCATTTATATGTATTTCTGGAGACAAATCTGCCAGTATGTTTACTCCTAGATCTCTCTCATTTTCTGTCTCTTGAAGTTGTACTCCAGCCACCGAGTAGTCAAGCTTGGGCCTTCTTGCACTTGTACCCATTCTCATTACCTTACATTTTGAGGTATTGAATTTCATTAGCCACTTTTCTGACCACTCATGCAGATTATTTAGATCCTCCTGAAGTTCTCTACCATTGTTCTCGTTTTTTACTTTCTTCACAATCTTTGCATCATCTGCAAACATATTCATGAATGAATTTACAGACTCTGGTAGGTCATTTACATATACAAGGAACAAAAGTGGCCCTAAAACTGAACCCTGTGGAACTCCACTACTAACTCTTCTCCATTCAGACACTGAGTGTCTTACTCTAACCCTCTGTTCCCTTCCTTCTAAGTAAGTTTTTATCCATTCCAAGACATTTCCACCTATTCTAGCCATTGATTGCAGCTTCCTAATAAGTCTCCCATGTGGAACAGTGTCAAACGCTTTCTGGAAGTCTAGGAATATGCAATCTGCCCAGCCCTCTCTTTCCTGTAAGATTTGGCTTACCTCATCATAAAATTCTAATAAGTTTGTTACTGTTGATCTACCTTCTCTGAAGCCATGTTGCCTCACTGACAAAAAGTTGAAGGATTCCAAGTGAAGAGAGATATGTTTCCTTAGTAGTTTCTCCATAACTTTGCAAACTATGCTGGTCAAGGAAACTGGTCTATAGTTCAGAGCCGTATCCCTCCTTCCCTTTTTGAAGATAGGTATCACATTTGCTTGTTTCCAGCATCTTGGAATCTCCCCCGACTCCAGTGACTCCT
>JAXCGZ010009876.1:17500-47500 GCA_037179515.1 Halocaridina rubra
CCATCTACCATTCTCAAACCTCGACCACGCACTCGCTCATTCACCTCTCTTACAACTCCATCAATATACAAATTGAACAGCCATGGTGACATCACACATCCCTGTCTCAGTCCCACACTCACTGGAAACCACTCACTCACTTCATTCCCTACCCTAACACAAGCTCTACTACCCTCATGCAAACTCTTCACTGCATGCAACAATTTACCATTGATTCCATATCATCTCAAAACATTCCACATAGCCTCTCTATCAACTCTATCATATGCTTTCTCCAGATCCAAAAATGCAAAATACACATCCTTACCCTTTGCTAAATATTTCTCACATAACTGCCTAACTATAAAGATCTGATCTATACAACCTCTACCTCTCCTAAAACCACTCTGCACTTCCGCGATCACATGTTCTGTCTTATCCCTAATCCTATTAACCAGTATCCTACCATACACTTTTCCTACCACACTCAACAAACTTATACCCCTAAAATTACTGCATTCATACATATCTCCCTTACCTTTGTATAGGGGCACTATACAGGCAATCACCCAATCCACTGGCACCAATGACAACATAAAGCATATATTAAACACTCTCACTAACCATTCCAATGCAGTCACACCCCCTTCTTTCAACGTCTCCGCTCTCACACCATCCATTCCAGGTGCTTTACCTGCTTTCGCTTCATACAATGCCCTTTTCACCTCCTCTCTTGTAATCTCTCTCTCATTTTCATCTCCCATTACTGGCCCTTGAACCCCTCCCACTGCCACTATAGCTGCCTCTCTATCTTCCTCAACATTCAGCAAGCACTCAAAATATTCTGCCCATCTTTTCCTTGCATCGTTCCCTCTTAACATCTGTCCATTCACATCTTTCACTGTCTCTTCCATCCTCGATCCACCCTTCCTTGCTCTCTTCACTTCTTTCCAAAACTTCTTTTTATTCTCCTCATATGACCTACTAAAATCCTGTCCCCACCTAACATTTGCCAACCTCTTCTCTTCCTCTACCTTCCGCTGGTTTCTACATTTTTCTCCCTATATCTTTCATACTTCTCCCTACTTTTACACTGCAGCCATTCCTCAAAAGCCCTCTTTTTCTCTTCCACCTTCATTTTCACCCCTTCATCACCACTCGCTGCCCCTCCTCATGCCACCTCCAACAAACCTCTTTCCACACACATCACTTGCATGTCCCACAAAACATTCTTTCATCAACCCCCATTCCTCCCCTAACTCCTCAACTTTTCTTTCTTTCACCCTGTCATATGCCACTCTCAACCTGTCCTGATATTCCTGTCTCTTCTCTGGCTTTTTCAACTCTTGCACCTTCACTATTTCCCTTCTACATCCCTCCACACTATTTCCCCACTCTTTTGCTACTACCACTTTTGCTTCAACCAAAAAATGATCAGACATCCCAGCAGCCACACCCCTGAATGCATGTACATCTTTCACTCTACCAATCATGCTCTTTGCTACCAACACATAATCCATCAATGCTCTTTCTTTCACTCTTCCATTTGTCACTGTCATCCATGTATACTTATTTATTAACTTCTTCTTAAATAAACTATTACCTATCACCAACTCTTGCTCCACACACATATTTAAGTCTCTCGCCACTCTCATTCCCACCTGGTACCCCATACTTTCCTACAACACCTTCTATCTCTCCATCACCCACTCTGGCATTCAAGTCACCCAACACAACTACATAGTTCCTTCTACTCAGACCATCCACACATCTAGTTAACTCATTCCAGAATTCATCCCGCTCTTCCTCGCTTCTCTCACATCCTGGCCCATACGCACTAACAAAAGCCCAACATTCCCTTCCTATAATAATAATAATAATAATAATAATAATAATAACAATAATAATAATAATAATAATAATAATAATAATAATAATAATAATAATGGTAATAATAATAATAATAATAATAATAATAATAATAATAATAATAATAATAATAATAATAGTAATTTTACTGTTGTTTGTGTCATTGTTAGTCCCCATTCAGCTAGGAAGCTAAGGTTGGATGCCCTTCCTAACTCCCCACGGCGTAATAAAACTCGTCTGAGGTTTGTTACTTCACGACTCGCGTGGTCTACCACTTAGCTACTGGGGCACACAATAATAATAATAATAATAATAATAATAATAATAATAATAATAATAGTAGTAATGACTGTGTCCAATAAAACCTCAAAAAGATGTAAGTATGTATTTAGCGTACCCTAAATACATATTGTATGTACCTATACATTTTAGAGATTTTATTGGGCCCCTTCATTATTAATTCACGTTATGGTGGTTGCATATTCTTGGTAATAATAATAATAATAATAAGAAGAAGAAGAAGAAGAAGAAGAATTTACGTGTTCAAAAGTTTTAGTCCTCATAAATATTTCGTCCCATTTAGTGCCATTCACATTGAGAGTTGTTTAAACATATGATGAGATTATTAGGTATGCTTTCTGTATTCAGAGGCTAGTTGATTTAGCAAGGTAAAAATGTGCTTTTAGAAAATTAGATGGAACAGGTGCTGTCATATTTTTCTTGAATGTTGCCCATTTCAGGCAATTGGACGAGTTAATAGAAATTTAAAAGTATGTCTATGGCCAGCAGACCTGGCAAGATGAACTTATGGCTTCAGAAAAGAGGTGTCACAGGAAAATTCACCTTGTCTTTTTGAGTATATCTCTGGAATTATGAATAACACATACCTGTTTTGGTGCAATGCTTTTAGCACAAAACAACTGTAATAACTCAACTCTTACAAGCATAACACATGCCTTTCCTCACGCAAAGCAGCGGTGATAACACATGTCTATGCATAACACGTGTATATTTGTGCTTGACTTTTCACACAGTAACTGTGATAGCTTCAGTGTTGGACTTTTTAGGACATGGATATGGTGACCCTTCAGGGTCACAGATTAACAGTTTTATGGAAAAGTATTTTTCACCTTAGAAATAAGGAATATTACCTTTCACCTTGCAAGGTAGCTAATCAATCAGTAATTAAAATATTAGGTCATGTTCATCCACATGCCACAATTTTTTTACTTGTACTTATTAGTGCCTCATGTGGGTGAAGTTCTAGCATTTGAATTCTTTGAGGTTGACACACCATTTATGTTATTACTCCCTCCATGACTTTAGACATGAAATAAATATGCACACATTCTTGTCCACCACATTTAAACCTCGATTCAAAATTCGGTGTCATTTTTTACATGTGCTTTGGTCCTAGCTTTTCCTCAGTGCCACTTCAAAGGCACTGAATAAGCTTCCCCTCAGTGCCACTTCAAAGACACTGAATAAGCTTTCCCTCAGCGCCACTTCAAAGACACTGAATAAGCTTTCCCTCAGTGCCACTTTAAAGACACTGAATAAGCTTTCCCTCTGTGCCACTTCAAAGGCACTGAATAAGCTTCCCCTCGGTGCCACTTCAAAGACACTGAATAAGCTTTCCCTCTGTGCCACTTCAAAGACACTGAATAAGCTTTCCCTCTGTGCCACTTCAAAGACACTGAATAAGCTTTCCCTCAGTGCCACTTCAAAGACACTGAATACGCTTTCCTTCTGTGCCACTTCAAAGACATTGAATAAGCTTTCCCTCTGTGCCACTTCAAAGACACTGAATAAGCTTTCCCTCAGTGCCACTTCAAAAACACTGAATAATTTCTTTATAGGTCTGATTATTCATTTCTTATCTATTTATTTGTCTGTAGTCTCCGTGGCAAAATGGCAGCGTCTGCGACTCTGAGGCGGCAGGTCGAGGGTTGGCGCCCCGTCACGGACTGAGGTTAGTAAGGGCATACACTCAGGGTAACGATTACATCTGCCAAAACAAGTCCTTCGTAAGAAGGCAACCGTCCTAGCCCTTAGTAGAAAGGGGAGTTCGTGACGTAAAACCGAATCCAATCTATTTATTTGCCTGTACTCATATTTTTGACATTCTGTACAGATGTCATTGATGTCAGTAATGTACATACACAGTAGCTATGTGTAGTTTTACTTATTTATTGGTATATATGTTTGTAATTATCTACAGGTAAGCTGTGATTGACTTCAGTAAAGTGATGTTTTCTTAAACGTATTATTTGTATCTTAAGTTTCTACATTAATAACCTGTGTACGTTGGAAGTAAATGATTATTTATTATTATTCATTATTCAAAGTCGTGGTGTACACGTGTTGATCCTATTTAAATATGTAATGATCGATCCAATTCTTTTACATTTGTTTCTTGGTGTCAATTTGGGGTCTAGGTTAGTAGAGCTTCGCGTTTTTTCGGTTTTACGTCACGAACTCCCTTTTCAACTAAGGGCTAGGACGGTTGCCCTCTTGCGAAGGACTTGTTTTGGCAGATGTAATCGTTACCCTGCGTGTATGCCCTTACTAACCTTAGTTTCTCATTAAAAAGTTTTATGGGGTAATGAGCTGGGGGGGGGAGAGAGAGAAAAAAAAATATTATATCTGTATGTACGTAATATACTGCATATTATGAAATTTAACTTTCTTGCAGTGTATAATAGTGCCTTTTCTAGGTGTATGGAGATTCCCCTTTATATCTATCTAACTATCTGTATATCTATCTATATACATGTATGTATTTATGTACCCCCTGTGACAGCCGATTTCATTATCAGCTAGTGCCGATTTGTGTTGTTTGAGCATTAATCTGAAACAACATTTATAGTCAACACGTGATAATTTGTCCAGCCACATCCAGAGACAGATTAAAGCATAGTATCTATATTGCTTCGCATATGATTTAAAACAACATGCGTCATTTGTTGTCAGTAAAAAGCATAATGATATTCAACGTTGTTTCGGGTTCACTATTTCAGGGTGACCATAGCTCGCAAGCGGCACCCGAGTTTTGGGAGTGATTGTACATAGTTCTAATATGTACCCAGAGAGAGTGAATAATTTGTAAGAGACAAAAATAGACGACATGAATGCAAAACAATGCTCCCTGTACATAAATTAAGAAAGAGAGAGAGAGAGAGAGAGAGAGAGAGAGAGAGAGAGAGAGAGAGAGAGAGAGAGAGAGAGAGAGATTGGTAAACACAATGAACATACTTTTTCCATTTTCTCACGCCTTTTGTAAATGATAAAATGCTTTGCAAAAAAACAAAACAAAACGCAAATCTTATTAGAAATATCCACAATAGACAGACTTTCATGGATACATTGTCGTATTTGTAATTACTTACATATGTATTTCTTTATTTTATTCATATAGTTATTTATTTATTTATGTATATTTATTCATTAAAGAGAGAGAGTTAATGTTAAAAATATAGCATGATAATGTTATACTAAAGAATATATATATATATATATATATATATATATATATATATATATATATATATATATATATATATATATATATATATATATATATATATATATATATATATTAATTTTTTACATATATTTCTGGTGTGGAAGCAGTTTCAGTTGAAGTTCTTCGTTGTTATTATTATTATTATTATTATTATTATTATTATTATTATTATTATTATTATTATTATTATTATATATTCTTCGCATCCATCAACTATCTATGTACAGTTTTATCTTAAATAAAAGTCAGTTATGAAGGAAATCTGAAACTTCGATGTGCTGAAATCTTTCAGATTCTATATTATTATTATTATTATTATTATTATTATTATTATTATTATTAGTATTATTATTATTAGTATTATTATTATTATTATTATTAATACATTTTTGTTGGACGCCATCTAAAATAAAAATTATAAATACCAGCAACAATAACAACAGTGGTAATGCAAGCAGTAATAATAATAATAATAATAATAATAATAATAATAATAATAATAATTATTATTATTATTATTATTATCATTATTTTTATTATTATTATTATTATAGATATAGTAAAATGATGATAATATCGATACCATATTAATTGATTATGATTATAATAGTTATAGCATTAATAATAATAATAATAATAATAACAATAATAATAATAATAATAATAATAATAATAATAATAATAATAATAATAATAATAATTACCAGAGACTGAAGTGAAACTAACTCTGGATCAACATCATTTGACCTCCAGAACAGCGTAGGAAATCCTTATGAGAGAGCGGTCACACTTGCACGCTTTGGCGTATTAGTTTTCAGCACTTATATGTTGGTGTAGATAAATGAGAAATTGGATTAATTATTTTTATCAAATTTTTCACATTTCTCATGTATCAGCACTTCATGTGAAAGAATGTGTTGATTGTTGTAAAAGTAATTAATAATAATAATAATAATAATAATAATAATAATAATAATAATAATTATTATTATTATTATTATTATTATTACATTAGTATACATAATAATAATAATAATAATAATAATAATAATAATAATAATAATAATAATGGTACTACTCCCTCCACTCTTAATTCTTCTTGTACTGCTACTACTACTACTTCTACTACTACTACTGCTGCTGCTGCTGCTGCTGCTGCTGCTGCTGCTACTACTACTACTACTACTACCACTACTACTACTACTACTAATAATAATAATAATAACAACAACAACAACAATAGTAGACCCTAAGCTCCTCATGTCCTGCAGATCTGCTGTACCCCCCCAAAAAAAGTAAATTAATAAAAATCACAGGCTATTTAATGCAAAATGGTAATATTGAATTATATTCATTTTCACTGTATGGCAACACTTGCGAAATCACCGAATCTCTGGATTATAATGTGACTGTCGCTCTCTATGTGAAAGTTACCTTGAGCCATACCTGCCCTCTTGCCAGTGTCACTCTGGGAGATCTATCTATTTCATTCTATCCAAAAAAGTATCTTTATCTATTTGCAGTTTTATCTGAACAGATATTTTTCTAACGAAGAAAAATGAAATGGAGTGCTGAGATCTTTCAGACTGTATATTACTTCCTTTTATCTAATGCTTGTCTAGATACAGGTCAATCTCAACAAAGGTCACCTATAAAGGAAAAATAACGAGGGAGTGTTGAGATCTTTCAGTCTGTAATTTAGCTTCCTTTTATCTGATTAATATCTATAAACAATTTTCCGTGTACAGAGGTCAACTGGAAAGTAAAAATGAAACGGCGTTGTACTGAAATCTTTCAGAGATGGAGGCGGCGTGTAATACAGTGTGAAAGATCTCATCATTCCCTCGTTTCATTTTTCCTTTATATATGACCTCTCTTGAGGTCATCTGTGTCACATTATTATATTCTTCGTATCCATTAACTATCTATGCACAGTTTTATCTTCAAGGATTATCTTCAAGGAATTCAATTATGAAGGAAATCTGAAACTACGATGTGCTGAAATCTTTCAGATTCTATAGTAATACATTTTCAGCGCAGAAGCTTTGACTAAACTATTGCCTGAAAGAGCTCCACTCTCTATCTTACTTGTTCCGGTTTTATGTCACGGACTCCCTTTTCTACCAAGGGCTAGGACGGTTGCCTTCGTGCGAAGGACTTGTTTTGGCAGATGTAAGCGTTGCCCTTTGGGCATGCCCTTGCTAACCTCAGACCGTGACACGCGCGAACCCTCGACCTGACGCCTCAAAGTCGCGGACGCTACCGCTTGAGCCTCGGTGACTACTCAACTCTCTATCTTACTATTCTTTGTAATTGACCTCTGTCCATTTGTATGTTTTGTGTTTATTTTTCTGATAAATAATTATCTACAATTGTCACGATTTTTAAAGGCAACAAGTCTACCTTGTGGATGACCCAAGCAGGGTGGAAGGGAGGCAGGCGTGGCAACCCTTTATCTCCTAGGAGCTGAGAGGAGTGGTTGAGGTATGTGTGGATCGTGGTGAATGCGTGTTTCTTAGCTCGGCCATCCCCCTTACAAGGGGGAAAAGGCATGTGTATATGTATGTACATGTTCTATTGGTCGCAGTCACGTACCTATAATGTCCAGCGAAAAGTTTTATAGGTTCATATTCTGTTACGGGAAAACTACATTCACTGGGGAAGCAAACCAGCTCAACTTGGTACAGGTCCTAAGCCTTGATCAAGAGAAAGAGTTGGTGTCACGAAAGACATCTAGTTTCATAAAACTTTTGAACCAAACCAACCACTACTCTGTAAGAGGCTAGTATGAAAAAGCGACCCCTTATGATCATGGTTAAAACTACACTGAGAAAAAATTATCTCGTGAAAGTAAGCACGTTATTACTATAGTATATTTCTTATTTGTATTAATTTATTTATTTGTTTACTCATTTCAGTATGTGATAATGACAGAGTGATGGTTATTTTAGCATATAGTAGGGTGGCCCATGGTACCATCTGTCCGTTGTGATACTACAACTGAAGGGTTTTTTTGGGCTTAAATAAGACTATCCAGGACAGTCCAGTGTTAAGTCTTCCATTAGTTACGTTTCTCTTTTTTGGATCAACACCGAATATTCCTGGATTTCAAGGACTTAGAAAAAGTTTTTTTTTTTTAATTAGTTCAAAGGTTACTGTTCTATATATTACCAGTTTTCATCTTCGAGCTTTCAAGATAAAATTCAATTGCTGTTGCTGCAATTGATTTAATAATTTATTTCTCTCCCCTAGTCTAGGTTATTGGAGAATTAATAATAATAATAATAATAATAATAATAATAATAATAATAAAAAATAATAATAATAGTAACAATAATAATAAAAATAATAATAATAATAATAATAATAATAATAATAATAATAACAATAATAATAATATTGATGATAATAATAATAATATGTGTTAATGAATGATCTGGTCCTGACAATTGTCTATAAGAGTATTCTACTCAAATTTGGTCTTCTCATTCTGAGAGAGAGAGAGAGAGAGAGAGAGAGAGAGAGAGAGAGAGAGAGAGAGAGAGAGAGAGAGAGAGAGAGAAAACAAACAGGTGTCTAGAGAACAACAAATGTTCGGAGTAAGAGAGAGAGAGAGAGAGAGAAAAGGGGGGTGGGGTGTTAATATAATTACATCATTATCATCCGTTTCTTCTTTTTGGAAACAGAAATGAGCAAGTTGAACACTTGTTACTATATGATTCATCCCTTCCTCACGCCCGTGCGCTCTCTACAGAGAGCGAGGGTTTATGAGGTCGTTTTTAAAGGGATCAAAATATGAGTGTGTGTGTGTGTATATATATATGTATATATATATATATATATATATATATATATATATATATATATATATATATATATATATATATATATATATATATATATATATATATATATTGCCTTAATCTCAGATCAAACACCTAAAAATAAAATCCGGTGCCTATTCTGAGATTGATCCAGTATTGCTTTCAATTTATTTTTAGTATTTTTTTTTAATTTTTACATATAAAGAGATGATATAGTTAATAGAGTGGGTTTTTGCCATCATAAGAGATCATGTATATTTTTTGAAATCATTCTCTATGTCTTTTTTATGTATTTATTAAAGTCTGTGAAATCTATTTTAAAATTACATTCGATCAACGAGGTTAAGCTCCTTTTGGGTCTGGTCAGTATTTGGATGGGTGTCCTCCTGGAACGTCAGATGCTGTTGGCATGTAAGGAGACTGCCGTAGTGGTCGAGTTCTCGATTTGAGAGGTGATGGAGCCATGTTCAAGCCTGTGGAGGGGCGTTAGGAAGGGCATCTAGCCTTACTTCCCCGGCCTCAATCTTTGTGTCCACCCCCCAATTGGGGACTAAATTTTACACATGAAGCATAAAAAAGTGATCCAACTAGGTTCCGAGCTTCATTCTGCAACAGGTTCTAATTATTTCTGTAATCGTCATTTACTATTGCACACACACGCACACACACACACAATATATATATATATATATATATATATATATATATATATATATATATATATATATATATATATATATATATATATATATATATATATATTATACAATGGCCAAATTTTTCTTATATTGGGGTGGCCTAGTCAAAGTGCATACATTCCTCAAAGTTCAGTTCACCCCAGTAACCCCTCTTAACTCCTTGGGGATAATGGGTAGCCATAATCCTCCCAACATGCTGCTTGGGTCAACCACAATGAGCAAGGATATATAGCCATGAGATCCGTCAACCGTATATAGAGGCGATAATTTTTTCACTATAATCAAACCTGTCACAAAAATTAGATTTAGAACTAAGGAGTTAAATATATTTTGAAAGTTTTCCCTTTCAGTGTCCTGTCCGGTGGCAGCTGGGTTAGGTTCCACATTTGGGTGTATTGACAAGATATGGATAAGCTTGGTATCCAGGCCTCTGCTGCCTATTCAATAATAATATCAGTAGAATTATTCATATTGGTGGGTTCTATCCAAGTGAGAAGTTGATAGTCCTCAACTTATCACAAATCTTTCTTATCTCTCTTACTTTTTATTTTCTGCTTCCTTCTCCTGATATGAGGGACGAGAGTACCGCTTCCATGTTCCCCTGCTTGTCGTGAAACTTTACTAAATAGGACGGAACGAGGGGAGTTGGTATCCCATCTTCGTATTTTCCTGCTAAGGAAGGTTATGGTTTTGTTATGACTCGTGTGTGTGTGTGTGTGTGTGTGTGTGTGTGTGTGTGTGTGTTTAATTACCTAATTGTGCTTACTGGAGAGAGCCCCAAGCTCGTAACTCCCCCTCTCCTGGTCGGTTCCATTTTGTCCTAATTGATAAGTATCATACTTGTCCTTAAAACTATGGATTGAGTTAGCATTAACAACTTCCTCGCTTAGCGCATTCCAATTATCAACTACTCTTACACTAAAGAAAAGTACTTCCTTACATCCTGCAAAGAAATTTTTTTATTACGAAGCTTTGTGTGTGTGTACATTGATAGATAGATAGCGCTTGGAACGAGAACCCCGCCTCCATGTTCCCCTGCATGGAAAAGTGGACTAAATGGGATTGAGTGAGGGTACTGGGAATCCCCGCTTCCCCCTTCGTATCTTCCTCATGGGAAAAAATCAAGGGGTTTACTCTGCCACTTCCTTTATAAGTAGGATGATGGCATTTGTGTATAGATAGATAGATAGATATTGTAAAAGTATTAACTAAATACATTTATGTACTCTTCATGTTGTAGTTTTTAGATAGATAGATAGATCTCGGAAACGAATCAAATAAATTTCAGTTTCTTTTTTCTGCTTGTATATTGTCATAGCAAAATGTGATCATTTGCCAGAATAGACTCCTTATGTCCTTTTTTTCTTTAGGTGCCTAATACTGGATTGAGGCAAAACGGAATGGCCTAATTAGGGATTGAGGAAGCAGATATTTATGATAACTAAAATATTTAAATTTAAGTTTAGTTAGGTAAGGTTAGGTTAGGTAAGCTTAGGTTGAATTAAGTTAACTGACCAATATATTTTGAACGTAGGTGCTTCTTCTAAGATTGAGATTGAACACAAAAATTTTTAATAATTTTTTTTAATCTTAAGTCAGGCTAATCTAATCCAACCTAACCTAACCGAATATAAGATTTTGATCCTAGTTGCTTCATCTAGAATTGAGATATATTAGGTGCCTATCCTGGAATTGATCCGAAGAATGAGTCATTTTTTAATGCTTTTGGCACTTGTTAAGTATAAGGTCAGGCATACGTAGAGCATGAAATAATCAAGGACAATGCTATTATTATAATACAAAGGTTCTTATTTTTAGTAACTATTCAGGGACAGTATAGGGTCGGTCATTCGCTAGCGGATGGCATTGTGTCATGAATAACGTCAGAGTCTCTTTCTAATTATTTATGTATTTATTTCTATATGTATTTATTTTTATATATTATTGATGTATTTATTTATTTATTTACTCAATTACTTCTTTATTTTTTTACATATTTTGTCATATGTGGAGGACTTTATTAGTGTGTTCATTGTATTCATGTCCTTTTGTAAGAAAGGTTCTGCTTATTAGGTGTAGCCACCTGTTCTCTCTCTCTCTCTCTCTCTCTCTCTCTCTCCTCTCTCTCTCTCTCTCCTCTCTCTCTCTCTCTCTCTCTCTCTCTCTCTCTCTCTCTCTCTCTCTCTCTCTCTCCTATCTAATGATGTCTCCATGAATGCTCAAAGTGTAGTTCACATCCAGATGTAATTGTCACTTCCATTTCACTTTCTTTTACATGATCTTGAGATGTGCAGAGCTGCAAATCTTCGCTCGTAGTACTTTTGCTATTCCATCTATGGCTAAATTGTCTTTTGAAGATTTTATTAGACTTGAATTCTAATCCTCTATATTTCTATATAGAAGAGCAGTGATTTCCCTTATAAGGAGGATGGCCTAGTTAAAGCACACACCCATCAACCTTTCAATCGATTCTAACACTGCCATCCACATTTCATCTCAACCATGCTCTCGATCTCCTCTGTTTTACCCAGTCACATGCTCCATCACTAAGCACAAATAGAGAACCAGTTACTAGGGATCTGGGTGGAGTGTTCCTACCAAATCCCCTCTAGAATGTCTGTACTAATCCAATTTCGTCTCTAGCTACGCAGTCACAGGGAGTGTAGACTCACGCTATATAGTTGCGTATAATCACATTTCAGATGTGTAGCTTCAGGAAACTTGCTTTCATTTTCTTTCACTACTCCCATGAGAAAAGGGAGTCCGTGACGTAATACCGGAACGAACGAACTCCCATTCCCACGTCTGTGTGGAGTGGTCCTGACTATGCTTCTCCAGAGTCCACAGCTTTGCGTCTGATCTTCTCTCAGCCCTTTTATCCTTTTATTCTTCTCTCTCATAATCCATCCATCCACCTTCTCTATGACCTTCTTCTTTTCCTCCTACTCTTAATTTCCATCTTCATCAGCCTCTTGCCCACGTAGTCGTCATTTTTTCTCATTACATGGCTGTACCACTGCAGTCTCATTTCGTGCACTCTCTCTGACATTTATGTCACCTTAGGTAAGAACAGAAAATGGTAGTCACATTGTTGTTGTTGTTGTTGTTGTTGTTGTTGTTGTTGTTGTTGTTCTTCTTCTTCTTCTTCTTCTTCTTCTTCTCTTCTTCTTCTTCTTCTTCTTCTTCTTCTTCTTCTTCTTCTTCTTCTTCTTCTTCTTCTTCTTCTTCTTCTTCTTCCCACTTTCATGTGGAGTCGTTAAGCTTGGCAAGTCTCCTCCACTTATTTTTGTTGATTGCATCAACCTCTGCCAGTCCCTTCTACATCATAGTACTTTCTTACCATTAATCCACTTATATATATATATATATATATATATATATATATATATATATATATATATATATATATATATATATATATATATATAGCAGACTTGAACTTCCATATTTAATGTTGTTATTATCACATCATCTTTCTCTCTCACATGTTCTGCTTCCACATGAATCAAAGTGAAAATAATTCTTAAAAAATGTTTTGGGACATTATTTTCAAACCTCCGTCTGCACCGTAAAATATAGTGCCACTCTGTTCTGCACAGTGTGTACTATAGACCTATAACTTCCTTTCACCTTTATTCTTCTCAGTAGCTTATCCACTGGTCATATAGGATCGCTGTTTCTCACAATTCTCTGGTAGAAAAATGTTGGTTTAGGCTTAAATACTTGCGCGTGGATACTGTTGCTGACACCAATCGTCTTCATATGCTGTAACTCTCATTACCAGGAATACATATTTATAGCAATATGTTTCATGCAAATGTTGTCGTGTTCCCTAACCCTCGCTGAATATCCAGGTTAACAGTGAAAAAATGAACCTACGCCAAAAATGTAGGCCTATGTGATCAACACACAGGCCTACACAAAGACGTTGTGTATTGTCTTCATCAGCTTCTTAATATTGATAAATATTTATATGCTTGCGGTAGCTGTAATTATTTTTATTCTCGTTTTATGAGTCACTATTCTACCCCATTATGGGGGTGGACACAGACATATTGAAGCTGGGGAATTAAGACTGGATACCCTTCCTAACGCCCTACGGTGGATATGTTACCAGCCCTACTACTACTGCTGCTATTACTACATTAATAATAATAATAATAATAATAGTAATAGTAAAAATTTATTCAGTTTTACGTCACGGCCTCCCTTTTCTACCAAGGGCTAGATTGGTGTGCCTTCTTGCGATGGACTTGTTTTGGCAGATGTAATCGTCACCCTGAGTGCATGCCCTTGCTAACCTTAGACCGTGGCAGGGCGCGAACCCTCGACCTGACGCCTCAAAGTCACGGACGCTACCATTTTGCCATGGTGACTACAATAATAATAATAATAACAATAATAATAATAACAATAATAATAATAATAATAATAATAATAATAATGATAATAATAACAATAATAATAAAAACCCATATATGTGACTCATATATCAACTTTTTAAATATTCATAAGGGCTCTACGTTAGGGGAGTATCTTCCCGAGAACTATTTACTCAGTCATAAATCCTTGACCTTAATTGATTTTGACACGCGAAAGACATTGAATTATATGTTCTGTCCTTGTTGAGTTCTTCAGCGTTCTCCTTTAACTGCTTATGGTAATTTTGTACCTTTCTAGATCAAGTAGATTCGTGAAGTAACTCGATGCAGTGATTCGTAGCCTGGCTTGCCGTGGGGAAATGTTTAGTCTCTTTGAGTATGAAGCAAGACTGGGCTACACTGGGCTAGCAAAGGCTATGAATGTTAGACTAACTATAATCAGGTTGCATTGATTGTTTCTAGTTTCTAGGTCAAGTAGATTCTTGAGTAACTATGTTGAGGTAACTCGATGAAGTAACGCCAGTCCTGCGTGTCTTGGATTTTTTCAGTCCCTTTGAGAGTCTAGTAAGGCAGGGGCTACACTGGGGTGGCAAAGGGTCTGCATGCTAGCCTAATTATAATCATATAGAATTGATCGGGTTTCTAGGTTCTAATTCTACCCCACATTTCTCTTCAAGGTCCTCGTAAGTTGAAGCTGGAAAACAAAGAGAAAAGAACTAGAAATGAAATCAATACAATGCGATGACATTTTGACTAACGTGCAGAGTTTTTGCCAGCCCAGTGTAACCCCTGTCTTGCTAGACTCTCAGAGAAACTGGAAAAAATCCCCAAAGATACCCTAGACTGGCATTACTGCATCGAGTTACCTCAACAGCTATTCAAGATGGCAAATTCTTGAGTAGCTGTTGAGGTAACTCGATGCAGTAACGACAGTCCAGCGTATCTTTGGAGATTTTTTCCAGTCTCTTTGAGAGTCTAGCAAAACAGGAGTTACACTGGGCTGGCAAAAGCTCTGCACGTTAGTCAAACTTTTCAGGCAAATTCTTGAATAGCAGTTGAGGTAACTCGATGCAGTAACGCCAGTCCAGGGTATATTTGGAGATATTTTCCAGTCTCTCTGAGAGTCTAGCAAGACAGGGGTTACACTGGGCTGGCAAAAGTTCTGCAGTTAGTTAAACTTTCTTCACATTGTATTGATTCCGTTTCTAGTTGTTTTCTCTTTGTTTTCCAGCTTCAACTTACGAGGACCTTGAAGAGATATTTGGGGTTGAAATCAATGGAAATAAAAATAATTTGACATGTTTATGAAAGATATTAAATTAATTCAAAATACTGCAACATAGATTGTACAGGAGTATGTTGATCAAGCTTCTATGTGCCCTATAAGGAACAGTTGTCTGGATTTAGTATCTTCTCCTTTTTGTATATTTCTCTGGTGTTATCATCTACTCCTTTATATTTCTAACTAGAGAAGTATAGGGTAATTTGACTCCTTGTAACACATTATGAGCTTAGAATATGAGGGATTAAGTGTTAGGTTTAGAATCAGCTAGTATCTGTATATCTAAAACTAGAGAAGTACTAGGCTGTCTTTTCTCCTCTTGGTGAATTGAAGGTATTGCTTATTTGACTCCTACTCAACAGAAAATAGATTATTTAGATTTTTTAGTTTGTTAAACACTTTTCTAAGCTGCTGTGGAATACGAAGGCTTATGCATCATTATATTTATCCTTGCTACTCTTAACTCAAGAGATTGATTAAGTCACTTATTAGATGTATAATGTCACTGGTACTTCAGCACAGATTTTGTCAGATTTGCATAATGGCAGTATTATAATAATATATATATATATATATATATATATATATATATATATATATATATATATATATATATATATATATATATATATATATATATATACTCCTGTGTGAACGTGTGTTTCTGGCACCGTAGGAGGAAATAGAGTGGCTCCCTTTCTTCTCTCCCCCTAAAAAAAACCTTGCATTGTCCTGGCCTGTTCATATACGAGTATACATGATAATGCATATTCTATCGTCCAATACAGTCATAGAATATGCATAATCATGGCCTGTATTGACCGTGACCTGCATATGTATACTGTATACATGTATAATGATTAATGGGATTATTCATTAATAAATGTATTTGGTATCTTTTGTATATAGTTGGACTTGATGTTTTTTTTTGGTATTTATTCCTTGTCAACGAACTCTGTTTTGTTTAATAGTGAATTCAGGTTCTCGTGTGTGTGTATGTGTGTGTGTTTGTGTGTGTGCTAAGTTAACAGTAGTAATGATTGCATGGCATTGATTACATAAATTGCTATTACATGCATACATGCATTCACATATATGCATGCATGCATGCACGTATGCATATATACATGCATATAAATACACGCAGACATACACAAGAGCGACTAATGAGCATGAATTATTATTTATTACCCGTCTAGAAATTTCTTTGTTATATTATTCCCATGACTGTTGCTATTGTCTTCTCTTTCATTAAATGCAAATATACATTAAAAATATTGATGTTCTGGGAAGGGAAAAGTATTTCATTTAATAATAATAAAAAAAAAGGCAAATTCTGTCAGACATGGCTTATGAGAGTCTTAAAATGTAATTCTGTAATGCGAGCTCGATAATAGTAATAATAATAATAATAATAATAATAATAATAATAAAATTAACGTTCATATGGGGTAGTCGCCTCTCACCGTTTTCTTGGAAATGGTTTGCTTTAATTATTTATGGTCACATTTCCTTCCTGACACCAACCCTCTCCATTGATCCGGGCTA
Source organism: Halocaridina rubra (assembly GCA_037179515.1). Classification (NCBI taxonomy): domain Eukaryota; kingdom Metazoa; phylum Arthropoda; class Malacostraca; order Decapoda; family Atyidae; genus Halocaridina; species Halocaridina rubra. Next base: position 34,609 of record JAXCGZ010009876.1, read on the forward strand.
GGGACAGGAACTGAATTGAGCTGCTTCACTTCTCCAGTCCCTTGATTTATTCGACGTTTCTTTAACCCTTATTACTCAGTGTATATTAATGTAGGTATTATTTTTTATAACATTTGTTAGGACTAACATATCTTGTGAGTGTAAAAGGCTAGACTATGTGGAGTGATTTAACTATCGTTTTTGGCTATTTGGTCGCCTTCCTAGCCCGATGGCTGGAAGGATAATATAGCAAATGATAGGCTGGATAAGGAGTCAGTAGACCAGGTTATTCGAGATAGGAAAAGGTGGATATGGCTAGTAAGAAACAGCAACACTTTATAAAAAAGGGATTAAACTTGAAGACAAAAAAGAAAGAATGGAGTCTTCCTAGCGTATTGCTGGACTATCACTGTGGCTCCGTCCGAACTCTTATTTGTGATCTGTGGAGTGGAAGGATTGGCCTATATTTAATATTTGGTACAACATTACCATATTTATTTCCTCTGATCCAATTGGAACACCTCTCATAGTGTTATTGGTTTGCTGTGGCGTTTAATCCAATGGTGAATTTTCGTTGAGCTAATTTTAATACTTTCTACTTAGACTAAGAGACTTTGATATATTTGAAAATATCCAAAAGGTTTATTAATATCATGCAGCTTCTGGTCAAGTACTTAATTTTCATTAAGGTAATATTCTTTAATTTGGTTACTATATATTTTATAAATATGTTTGGACTGTGACAATTCTGGTGACTGGCAAATTGTACATGAAGTCGATCTATTGGACTGTGACTTATCTGGTGTATGAAAAAAAATCCAAAAATCTGTATTCTTTACTTTGTCATTTGTCTGTGTTCTAGTCTATTCCTGGTGTTTCACTGTAGCTGTGTGAAGATTTATAGTGGCGAGGTCTTTAGTGGAAGGCTTGACCTATTTTTTAGGAAAAGGTGTCAAGAGGAGACAAATTGCTTTACCGTGAATGATGAAGAGTGTTTGTTAAGCCTCTTTCCTGCTTCCTGGTTTCTCCAAAATATATAATGGTTGTGGAAGAGCCGGGAGGATGGGCTGTGGCACTCCAGCAGTGCCATCTGAACGGTCGCTAGCTCCCTCGTCATTGCCCATAGAGCAAAGCAATCCCCTTATTGTTTCTTTTTTTCATGTCGGCTACCCCCAAATTGGGGGAAACAGCCTAGGTAAATGATATGAATGGTCATGATCCAAGTCCCTTATGGCTTCATGGTAGAAAATTTATTTCATCTACTGTTTATAAAGCATAAGTCAGAAAGAAAGGAAAATTAAAGAATGTCCAGAACAAGGACAAACCGGAAACGTATTTAGGTCATGGCAATAAGAGTACAAAAGAAAGTCAATGAATGGGTAATCCATTCCCATCGACTATTCCATTACAGAGATTTATTAAGAAAACTCCCATTCTACCAGGCAGTGGTTCTTGATCTTTTAGTCCATTTAGCCCTTGTGAGGTCCATGTACATGCTTGTAAAAATTTTGGACTTTGTAACATTGAGTGGGGAAGGAGGATTCTCTTATTAGTATTTGCCGCAAGTCGTAGGAAACGGCTAAATGGGATATCCTTGGGTGTTTAGGTAGAGAGAATTCCAAATCCTTATAAAATAATAATAATAATAATAATAATAATAATAATAATAATAATAGTAGTAGTAGCAGTAGTAGTAATAGTAATAGTAGTAACAGAAGTATACAGATTATGAGGATGGACAGGATGCGATGAAATCCTTTTTTATTTTTATTTTTTTCCAAAGCTGAGAGTTTTGTTTTTTCTGAAATTTCTCTTTAGACTTTCTTATTTTCTTAAGTGCAATAGGACTTTAGTCCACGGTTGCAGGGTTATTGCCATTATCTGCTTTAGGTATATCTCTGGGTCCTCTGTATTTAGACTGTTTTCTTTCTGTCTGTCGTTTTCCTTTGTGTGATATTACCTCATCTCTGCCTTGTCCTTAACCTTTTTGTTTTCCTTCGTCTTGATATTTTCTCTTGCGGGCCTTTGTTGATGAGGGCAGTATCTGCCTGTCCCGGTGTCACAGTCATAAAGAAAAATAAAAAGTGCATACTAAATGGATAAATATCAGGTTCATTATTATTTTTCATGGAATTCACTACCCTATCCCGGTCACAAATTTTATTCCAAAATGTACATTCCTGGTCATCAAAAGTAACTCAAGGTTAAATACAAAACTTTCTCTTAATGTTGTAAATTCTTTTCGATTCCCAAGGTCTCATGATGCCTTGAAAATACCAAGACGAAGGAAAAGAAAAGGTTAAGGACAAGGCAGAGATGAGGCTATGTCACACAAAGGAAAACGACAGACAGAAAAAAAAAACAAGTTATAAAGTACTCTTCCACGTGTTCGCTATTAATAGTCCATACTAATAATCGGCACTCGCTCTCCTATATGGAAAATTAGGTCGAGGATTAAATATAGGATTGTGAATGATTTAGTAGGCTGCACGTGGCACTGTGGCGGTATGCAATACCAGGTCGAGATATTAAGTAGTGTCATACATTAATAGATATATGAAAGTTCTTTCTTGCAGTTGATCTATAAAACATTAAGATATGTAAGTATATTGAGGCTGTGCTTTATACTTAATTTTGATGTTCTGGGAGAAATTCTTCATAAAATATTAATACATACATATACTTACATACTTACATACATGAGCCAGTTTCCTCTTATAAGGGGAGTGGCTGAGTCAAGGCAAAATACTCTGACTCTTTGGGAAAAATACAGAGGATGGGATGCCCAGTCCCTTCGCTCCGCCCCATTTAGTCGACTTAAGACACGCAGGGGAACGCGGAGGAAGTACTCTAGCCCTCTCTCCAGGAAATACCTCATAAAATATTAATGCACTCCTAAATTAGGATATTGATTGCACTTCCTTATTCGGCTTGATGTGGTGGAAAAATAGATAATATAAAAGAAAAAGAAACCTGTGTAGTTGGGCTATTACTGTAGTTTGATGTGCCAGAATGAGTACAATAGCCTATTGATTAGTAGAAGTAGAGTATCATAATGTTTGCATAATTTATGGAAGAGCTAATAAAAGCATATGTATACCTGGAAAGTGAGATGAAGAGATTAAATCTCAAAACGCCATTAGAAACTGTTCAGTGATCTGACCTGAGGAAAAAACATAAGCATATGTAACAATCTCGATTCGGTTACTAATGTTAAGAGAATAAGATGAAGAATACAGATCTCAAATCGTGACTAGAGCAGTAGAGTCATTTGGCATGCGGAAGAGCTCTGTTGTGTGACATACACGATTCAGACACGTCTGTTAAGTAAATTTTAATAAGGCAATAGTTTTCAGAACACTGCTAGCAGCAGTAGCGTCCTCTGACATGAGGAAATAAAAATTTTACTGACTCAAGTTCAGAATATGTGAAGAAGCATGGTAGATTATAAAACACTGTTAGAAGTCTAATCTGAAACAGAGCTTTATTTAGTTCCGGTTTTACGTCACGAACTCCCTTTTCTACCAAGGGCTAGGACCGTTGCCTTATTGCGAAGGACTTGTTTTGGCAGATGTAATCATTACCCTGAGTGCATTCCCTTGCTTACCTCAGACCGTGATGGGGCGCAAACCCTCGACCTGACGCCTCAAAGTCGCGGACGCTACCGCTTGAGCCACGGTGACTACTGAAACAGAGCTTTATTATGCACGTCTTATTAATAATTTAAACATTTCACTTTTATGATGACAGCTAAAAATATGTACATTGACAGGCTGTCTAAAAGAGTATAAGAAATTACATTAAAATGGAGCAGAGATATGAGGGCATGCGAAATACTCCACATTATGACTCCTTAGTAATTTCAGCATATATTTTACAGTTTGATAAAACAAATAGTAAAAAAAAGAAGAAAGAAGTATGTCAAGTGAAGCTAATGTGTCACTTATTTGGACACCAGACAGACATTCTTCATCTTTTTAAACTACTTAAATACTTAAAAGATTTATGTCTTTGTGTGTCCATAATCTCTGATGCTCTGCCCACATGTTAAGTATTCAGAAATAGCCTTTCCCTTTATCACAAACTTTTTTTTTTTTTTTTGTACTTCTGTTTAGTAATTCTTTAGGATTCAGAGAATTCAGCTACTGGGGGAGCAAACTAGATAAATTTGTTGCCTGTCCCAAGCCATGATATGTAGCGTGGGTTGTAGACATCAAGAGAGAGATTTGATAGTTCAGAGAATCCTGCCATTGAGGGAGCAAACAAATTCTGTTTAGTGCTGGTCCCGAGCCCTGATCCGTGCAAAGGGTTGATACCAGGAAGGACATCCGGCCATATAAACTTCTTAACCAAACCAACCGTGTTCTCCAGGGGGCTAGTGAGAAAGAGCAACCCCATATGAATATGGGAAAAGCTCCCAGTAAAGGTGATTCAGTTATATAGATAATCCGGCTATTGATAAAGCAAACCAGCTCAACAGGGTAATGGTCCCAAGCCTGGAACAGTTAAAAGGGTTGGCTTTAAGTTGGACCAAAACCAGCATGGGTCTCCAAGAGGCTAAAAATGCGAAACGGCGACCATTAAAAAAAAAAAAAAAAATTCATAAAGAAGACGAATGTTTAATCATTCATTACCTCCAACTACGGGGGAGGAGTAAAACAACCCAATTTGGTTCCGGTCCCAGACCCGGTGTGATGGAAGAGGTTGGTGTCAGGAAGGGTTTTGGGCTGTATAAAACAAATGAGCCTCGATGGAGAGGTTTGGTATTAGGGGAAAGGGTATCTGGCAGTAAGAGACTAAGCCAAAACAAACCTTATTCTCCAAAAGGCAAAGAGAGACACAGCGACCCCATATGAATATGTGAAATGCAATCGATAAAGAAAAATACTTAATGATGCGGTGTTATAACTCTATGCCTTGAATTTTATAACCCTTGAATCGTCTCATATCCTTGGCTATTATAATCGACATCGTCCTTGGAGTCTGTCCCAGAAGTCTCTTGGCTATAAAACGTGGTCTGTGTTGGCTACAATCCATGACATCGCTAAAATGCATTGATTCTCTAACATTTATTGGGCAAATTTTTAATGCTAAACTTATACTTATGAGCAGTGTGGCCAATTTGATCGTAATTGAATTAATTAAGTAATTTTAATTATTGTCTAGGTTTAAAGCAAAACTTAGCACTTAAATTATTAACAGGGTTGTCAATTTTATCGTTATTTTAAATCACTAAACCCAATTTTCGTCTACTTAAAGGTGGGTTTATACGGTCAAACGGTTCGTCGAACGCGGTTCGACAGGCAAGTGTTTGAAGTGATGTTCGAACGTGTGAACGGGGTATTTGGTTGTCGAACGTGTTCGACAACCAAATACCCCGTTCACACGTTCGAACATCACTTCAAAGACTTGTCTGTCGAACTGCGTTCGACGAACCGTTTGACCGTGTAAACCCCCCTTAATGCTAAACTTCAACTTATGAGGTCAGTGTTACTAATTCTGTTATTTAATTCATTGAGTGATCCTTATTTGGCCTACTGTAGTGCTAAACAATCTTCTGAGCGGAGTTGGCAGTTTTATTGCTAATTAACTTTTTTTTGTAGTTTTAATGTTGTTATATATATATATATATATATATATATATATATATATATATATATATATATATATATATATATATATATATATATATATAGTAGAGTGGCAGAGTTTATTGCAACTTGATTCACAATTAAGTTAGCATTGCCAATTTTCACTTTATTTAATTCAATGATTCAAATAATCCGGCAATTGGTGAAGCTAGCCAGCTCAACATGGTACCGGTTCGAAGCCCGGTTCAGTAGAAATAACGAGAGATTATAAATGATTTATAAACGTGATTAGAAATAGCTTCTGAGGAGCCCCGTATCGAAGTGCTTGAATTCTCGACTCGAAAAGTGACGAACCCAGGTTTAAACCCCAGCGGGGCGATAGGAAGGGCATCCAGCTTTCATTCCCCAGCTTCAGTCCGTCTTTGTCCTCTCCCAGTTAGGGGCTAATTGTGACAAGTAAAACGTAAAAAAAGAAAAAAAAATGAAATCGCTCCTCATCCCCCAGATCTGATGAGATACTCTCAGTTTTTCTTATTTAATGGAAGTCTTATATTCTGTTCATATGATTTTTGCTATTTATCTATCTATGCACACACATCATATATATATATATATATATATATATATATATATATATATATATATATATATATATATATATATATATATATATATATATATATAATTTTCACCCAAACTAGGGCTAAAGTATATTATGACAGAATACTCTCTCTCTCTCTCTCTCTCTCTCTCTCTCTCTCTCTCTCTCTCTCTCTCTCTCTCTCTCTCTCTCGGCTAATTTTCACTCATCAAACGTCATTCTTGGCTGCTTTCCCGCCACACCTTGCCCAATGCTAAATCTACCAAGGTAATGGAGAATTTGTAAACGGATATTATTAAGATTCCAAAATTATAATAATAATAATAGTAATAGTAATAATAATAATAATATTAATAATAATAATAATGATAATACTAATAATAATAACAATAATAATAATAATAGTAATGATAATAATAGTAATAATGATAATAATAATAATAGTAATAATAATAATAATAATAGTAATAATGTGTAATTACATACAAAATATTCTATCTATATACTACATATTCTTCTAGCTAGCTATATATACTAGGGCCATAATATCCTTTCTAAGGAGGGTGGCCCAGTCTAAGCAAAAACTTTGACATTTTGCTCAAAAAAATACTGAGTGAGTGTGGTGGGATTCCCAGTTAGCTCGCTCCGCCCCCATTTAGTCGACTTTCATAACTCGCTGGGAACCACGACGCGGCTTCCTTGTACCCAACCTTATGAGAAGGAAAGAAGAATATGCTGAATAGGAGAGAGTGAATATGGGATATGTATGTACGTATATGTATGTAAGTGACTTAGTGTGTATGTATGTATGGATATATTTTTTACATTAGTATGTGTACCTCTGTATACATTTATTTGCGCATATTTATGTTTTGCGAGTGTCATTGTATACATCTGATAGTGACACACACACACACACACTCACACACACACACACACACACACACACACACACACACACACACACACACACACACACACACACACTATATATATATATATATATATATATATATATATATATATATATATATATATATAAGTACAAACTGTTAGCATACAGCACTAAATAGTAAGGAAGCCCATCGGTGAAACAAAACTTATAAAACAATGCTATATTTCGGATCCTAACTGGATCCCTTCTCAAGCACAACTGAGAAAAAATATCAAAGGTGGAGGAAACGTAAACAGAAGGACTCATGAGACCTGAGGGATTAAAAATTTTTATGATAACAGGACAGGCCTAATCCAAACGAATTATCCTCAACAAAGAAGGCTCCAAGATCATTAAATCATTAACAAAGGAAAATGTAAATCCTTAAAATGATAAAAGATCTGAAAGAAGATAACCCCCAAAAAATTTTATAATTAAAAAAATATTAATAAATATGCACATATAGAGATATACATATCAATGAACATAATCATCGGATTGATTGGAGGGGTGCCACTATGCTATTTAAAAGTACCTGTCAATTCAAACGGAAAATTGTGGAATCTTCCCTCATTGAAATGAAGGACAATTTCAATCTATCTAGGGGACAATGGACCCCTGACATAATTGATAAAGCCCTCCTGAAGCGCTGCCTCAACGAAGTTATCCCGCAAGATAAACCCCCAACCAGATTGTAGTCGTTATTGTGCATTTTGGTTGTAATAGTATTTATATATATATCATTATGTATGCTCTTTTACATGGGGATGTGTGTACAGATGTTGTTATATGTATATCTCTATATGTGCATATTTATTAATATTTTTTTAATTATAAAAATTTTTGGGGGTTATCTTCTTTCAGATCTTTTATCATTTTAAGAATTAACATTTTCCTTTATTAGTGATTTAATGATCTTGGCGACTTCTTTGTTGAGGTTAATTCGTTTGGATTAGGCCTGTCCTGTTATCATAAAAATTTTTAATCCCCCAGGTCTCATGAGTCCTTCTGTTTACGTTTCCTCCACCTTTGTTATTTTTTCTCAGTTGTGCTTGAGAAGGGATCCACTTAGGATCCGAAATATAGCATTGTTTTATAAATTTTGTTTCACTGATGGGCTTCCTTACTATATATTATGTGTGTGTGTGATTACCTAATTGTGTTTACGGGAAAGAGCCCAAAGCTCGTATCTTCCCGTCTCCTGATCGGTTCCATTTTATACTTAGTCATACTTATCATACCTGTCCTTAAAACTATGGATTGAGATAGCATTAACTACCTCCTCGCTTAGCCAATTCCAATTATCAACTACTCTTACACTGAAAAAGTATTTCCTTACATCCTGCAAAGAAGTTTTCTTACGAAGCTTCAAACTATGACCTCTAGTTCTAGAGCCAGCCATATCAAAATATCGATCCCTATCCACTCTATCATAACCATGAAGGAATTTAAAGACTGTCACCATATCCCCCCCTCACTCTTCTAGCTTCGAGTGATGGTAAGTCTAATTCCCTCAGCCTCTCATCATAACTGAGATTGCGTATTTCTGGCACCAGTTTCGTGGCATGTCTTTGAACTTTTTCAAGCTTAGCTATGTGCTTTTTCAAGTGCGGATTCCAAAAGGGGGCTGCATATTCGAGTTTTGGCCTCACATAGGTTACATAAATATTTCTGAACATTTCCTTGTCCATGTGCCTGAAGGCTACCCTTACATTTGATAAGAATGCATATGCTGCCCTTACTATGCCATTTATATGTATTTCTGGAGACAAATCTGCCAGTATGTTTACTCCTAGATCTCTCTCATTTTCTGTTTCTTGAAGTTGTGCTCCAGCCACCGAGTAGTCAAGCTTGGGCCTTCTTGCACTTGTACCCATTCTCATTACCTTACATTTTGAAGTATTGAATTTCATTAGCCACTTTTCTGACCACTCATGCAGATTATTTAGATCCTCCTGAAGTTCTCTACCATTGTTCTCGTTTTTTACTTTCTTCACAATCTTTGCATCATCTGCAAACATATTCATGAATGAATTTACAGACTCTGGTAGGTCATTTACATATACAAGGAACAAAAGTGGCCCTAAAACTGAACCCTGTGGAACTCCACTACTAACTCTTCTCCATTCAGACACTGAGTGTCTTACACTAACCCTCTGTTCCCTTCCTTCTAAGTAAGTTTTTATCCATTCCAAAACATTTCCACCTATTCTAGCCATTGATTGCAGCTTCCTAATAAGTCTCCCATGTGGAACAGTGTCAAACGCTTTCTGGAAGTCTGGGAATATGCAATCTGCCCAGCCCTCTCTTTCCTGTAAGATTTGGCTTACCTCATCATAAAATTCTAATAAGTTTGTTACTGTTGATCTACCTTCTCTGAAGCCATGTTGCCTCACTGACAAAAAGTTGAAGGATTCCAAGTGAAGAGAGATATGTTTCCTTAGTAATTTCTCCATAACTTTGCAAACTATGCTGGTCAAGGAAACTGGTCTATAGTTCAGAGCCGTATCCCTCCTTCCCTTTTTGAAGATAGGTATCACATTTGCTTGTTTCCAGCATCTTGGAATCTCCCCCGACTCCAGTGACTCCTTAAATATGATACTTAGTGCCATTGATATTGTGTTTGTGCATTTTTTAAGCACATGAGGGGATATGTCATCAGGACCTGTAGCTTTATGAACATCTAAATCCATCAGCGCTTTGCATACCTCTGTGGCTGTAAGGTTGATGTTCTCTTATACCGGCCCTTGAGCTTCTATCACTGCAATCTGAGGGGGTGGGGTATTTTCTACTGTAAATACTGACTGAAACTCCTTGTTCAATTCTTTGCAGATCTCTTCATCCGTCTCAGTGATGCTTCCATCCGCTCTCTTTAGCCTTAAAACCTGTTCTTTTACCTTCAGTTTTCCTCTGATAAAGCTGTGGAAAAGCTTGGGATTTTCTTTAGCCTTCCTGGTGATGCCCCTCTCATAGTCTCTCTCTGCCTCTCTCCTTTTACATAGGTAGTCATTTCTTGCTCTTTTGTAGGTTTGCCAGGCATTTATGTTTTTTCTCCTCCTATACCTTTTCCAGAATTTGTCTCTCCACTCCTTAGCTCTTTTACACCCATTATCGAACCATTTCTCTCTGGCATGAATTACACCTACTTTGGTGACAGGTATGCAGCAATCTACTATCTTCCCATATTTCTCACAAAAGATGTCATACATTTCTTGTACAGATTTGTTGTAAAATAAGGTTCTCCAGTCAATAACTGCAAAAAGCTCATTCATTTTGATGTAATCTCCTTTCGGATAGTTCCTCCTCATGCCCTCAGTGCCTCTATTCTCAGGAAGAATATCTTCAATGATATACCCCATCAACAACACACAGTGGTCACTCTTTCCAATTGGTGGTACATACTCAATTTTTTCAATATCCAACACATTATCTGTGAACACTAGATCAAGTAGTGATGGCTCATCCCCACCCCTGGCCCTCGTTGGTTCCATTACATGTTGGTGTAGGAAATTCCCTTGTACGCAATCTAGGAATCTTGCCCCGAATGAGTCCTCACCACTGTGTGGGTCAAGATTTATCCAATCTATCTCTTTATGATTAAAGTCTCCCATAATCAAAATCCTACATTTTTTTTCCCATGCCATGTTAACAACTGGGTTTATGACTTCAATAGTACCTATATGACTTTCCTCATAAACTTCAAGCCTATTTTGGTTCCTTGGTGGGTTGTATACAACAGTTATTATAATGCTCTCTGACCCAGTATTTATGCGAGCAACAAGAAATTCCTTGAACTCACTTTCTATAGCCAAGTTTATTTCTTCGACTTGAATCCTTTCACTTATGAGCAGTGCTATCCCTCCACCAGTCCTCTCAGATCTTTCAACCCTTAGTATTCTGAAACCCTTAGGAAAAACTGTGACACTGTTTATGTCCTCACTCAACTTAGTCTCTGTAATTGCTACTATATCTGCCTTACTGTTGTGAATCCTATCTTTTAATTCTACTGCCTTACCAGCTAATCCATCAGCATTTTTGTATAACAATCTTAATGAGGCCCCATCCCCTGATCTTCTGTCATTATCTTCTTTATCTCCCCTTTGTCTGGAAGAACTCTGTAAAGAAAATTTTTCTTCTCTTCTTCATTTCTTTCATCATTTGACCTTCTTGCCTCTTGCAACAAGTTTTTGATCTTTCCCATCTCTTCCTGTGTTCTGTATCGTCTAATGAACACTTCTTTGAATTCTTGAAGGTCTTTTAGACTTTTTTTTCTCAGCAATATTTCCCTACATGTTTCCCCTCTCTCAAAGGTTACTTTTGTTGGTCTCGGCTTTCCTTCCCTCGAATATTTACCTAGTTGGTGTATGTTTACAATATCCTCAGGACCACATACTACTCCAAGCTTTCTTATCAGGTCTACAACCCTAGCTTTATTTTCTTCAGGTCTCCCCTGCCATGTTGGCTCCTGGGACTCGCTTATGCCTGAGATTACCACTGTCTTCTCCTTATCAAGTGCCTGTCTGATGAGTGAGTTTGCCCTTTCCATCACAACGTCTTTCATTTTTTCGATTACTGTCTCTTTATAGTCAACTGTTTGTATGTTTTCCAGTGCCACCACCTTTACAGCCTCTTTTACTGCCACATTCCCCTGTGGTGCATCAGCAAAGGAAGTTTTCATGGCATCATTTTCCATATTCAGCTCCTGGAACTCTTTTCTTAACTGTTCAATGTTTTCCTTAATCTGGACATTCCAAGCAGCAATCTCGTCTCTCTCAGAAGAGAGCAGTGAACTAACATCTAATTCCTTTAGGTTGTCATTCAGCTGTTTGTTTTTATCTTCTTGTTTAGAAATTCTAGATTCTAGTTGACTCTTTTCCCCTTCCAGCTTCTTTATTCTTTTTTCTAGTTCCTTTCTCTCCTGCCCTTGTGCTTTATTTGCTTCCTCCAAAGATCTTATTTGCTCTCTGAGTGTTTCATTCTCTTTCATTTCTCCATCCATATTCCGAATTTTATCATCAAGGCTTATAACCATTTCCTCTAAATTCTTGATTTTCTGTTTAAGTCTCCTAATGGCTACCCTCCTACCGACCCATGGATGGGAGAGGTTTGGGACAGAGATGGCGTCATTTTTATGTTCTCCCTCTCACAGAATATAGAAAGAAGACGAGAAAGAGGGGAAAAAAAGAGAAAACTTTTAATTAAGCTTCACACCGAATTTTTATATCTCCAGTATAGAAAGAAGACGAGAAAGAGGGGAAAAAAAAAAGAGAAAACTTTTAATTAAGCTTCACACCGAATTTTTATATCTCCATATAAGTGCTATTTAGTGTAGTCGCCGTGGCTCAGTCGGTAGCGTCTCCGACTCTGAGGCGTCAGGTCTAGGGTTCGCGCCCCGTCACGGTCTGAGGTTAGCAAAGGCATGCACTCAGCGTAAGGATTACATCTGCCAAAACAAGTCCTTCGCAAGAAGGCAACCGTCCTAGCCCTTGGTTGATAAGGGAGTCCGTGACGTAAAACCGGAACATAAGTGCTATTTAGTGACTCAGTTTATCTCTTTTCTGGTAACACACATCTTAACTTAAAAACTTGACCATGGTAATTTAAGGATAAAAAGAAAAAGAAAAAAAAATGCAACAAAACAAAAGTCAAACCTGAAGGAAAAATTCGAACCTGTGTCTGAGGTGGCACCCACCTGTTTCTGCTATATATTCTTCCTAACTGATAAACTCACTTGCTAACCAAGATATGTTATCACAGGATTAGACTTTACATTTAACTCAATATATA